>JAUELC010331609.1:0-21482 GCA_031471745.1 Cryptochiton stelleri
GTCCATAAAACCGATAACAAAAGACATTGTGTTGTCATGTGTATAAACTGCCAGCCTGCTGCGATAGTGACGAGTTGAGAAGAAAACAGATCTGGTCAGTAATTCGAGCCAAGGCAGAGTAAATCATGCTTTCAGGATATCATTTCAGATGTAAAGTTTTGGAAAACAGATATGTTTATACAGCTGTTCGTCCCGAAATTACCGAACTTTAGGGTTGTTTAAATTATAAAGATTCTTCTTTTACAACACCGAGTTATAACTACATTAAAAAAACATGTACATGTAACAATTTTGGGACAAAAAGAACAAATAGCATAAGTATGCAATGTGAATGTGATCTAGATAAAATTACATTAAATTGAAAAGCTATGTTTATGCTGAACGAATTATGTTATTATCAAAAGACTTATAAAGATAACCCACATATGATAAACAGTTGGATTCTGATGGTTTATATGTACTCTTCAAACGATGGATCCCTGGACATGGGAATCTATACAGATGTATCGACGCAATCAAGACATTGCATTGCCAAGTTTGGTGGAAAACCTCGTAAAACTCATCCGCAGTCACCGGTAAACCTATCTTATATACATACAAGTAAATAGGACATCTGTACACCTCAATAGAATCTGGAGAACAAAACCAGTGCCTGTAATTAACTTATTGGGTTTGTATTTAAATCTAGACGCTGGCTAAATGTCAAATAGTTGTAAAAATGTCCGAGTACATTGGTTGGTACATTCATGACGTATAACTATGTAGGGTAGATGTTGCTTGTGACATTATATTCACCCAGTGTTATTGTTGGCGTGTGCATTGAACTTTGTAAACCAATCTAATTTCTAGAAGTTAAACTTTTTACAGGTGCAAAACGTTGTTCTTTCACTTAAACTTTACAACAAAGTGCAGTTTGAAATTCAAGAATTTGTCAAATTTTATTTCTTAACATTATCCCCGGAACGTCCAAATATCACAATTTATCAGCATCTGTACGTGTGATGCGTGTAATACTCTTCTCCACCAAATACCACTACGTAAAGAGCTTACTTACTACACCGTGGTAGTTCTGACAATAGACTACACATGCGCGAATTGTCTTCTACGCCATTACCATGGATCGATCAAAGAAGGTATTTTACAGAGCTCATAACTCAGATTCAGATTAAACTCCCACGTATATAATTATCTTAACCTTTTTTCCGGTCAAAGGACAACTTTGGGATTGTTACTCACCTTACTGGTACAGACATTTGTGTCTTTCCTGTCACTCTTATAACAAAGCATTATGGGATCCTAACCTCCGCAAAATCCAAGTGTTGCAATACACTTACTTCTTACAGCAAGTTTACTGAACAAAAAGGGTATTTTGTATTAAGGTTCAATACTCTAAATCAGGCTGAACTGAAACGTATACTATGTTTTTCGTTGATTTCCAGTCTTAAAGTTTAAGATTGAAGTATTACACGGGACAGGTTGTTGAAATTTCATTAAGTCAAAAACCATTAGTCAGACAAAACTCAAATGATCGCAGCGTGCCTCTAAACAAGTGCCAAGTGCTTCATTTCTGAATATGTTGTAAAGTGCCAGTTGTAGAATAACGTTTTAATTTTCATCCATAAGAAACTGTCACCCACTGTGGAATGTTTTGCTTCTACACGATTACAAGCTGTAACGGCTAGCTCCGATAAATGTTAACTTGTCATAGATGACAATGTGTCGCATGGCCTGAATATGAAACTTGCCTGCATTTCGTATCCCTTTAAGTAGTGTCGTGTCTCAGTTGTCTGAATGCATTGTTGTCCAAGTGTTCACAATTTAGAGTTAAATACATAACGAGCTCAGAGAATCTGGATCGCCCAATAGCACCTGTAAAACAAGTACTGAAGTTATCAATTTGATGTTAATATGGTTTCTTTGATATTGAAATAAAAAAACATTTAACCTGTTGAAATGAGAACCGTTTCCAAGAATGTTATTGTCAATTGTATTTATTCTGGGGACATTATAAATACTGTTAACAACTGTGGCGGGTGTTGCGAACAATGCGTTCAGGTATGAGGCAAGTTGTGACAAAATCCTTGTTTCCTTAAAGTGTTTAACTTTCTTGAACACGTTTGTTTTTTTGGAGTTCACCGTCATATTTAAGGTTATTTCACTTATATAACGTTGTGTCAGCCTAATGTGTGGAGGAAATCCCTTCGCACGACACTGGCAACTAACAATGACGGGATACAAGACATGCGCGGGACGTAAACCACACGTGACAGTGCAAATAAGACAAAGTGTACACATGTACAGTGCATGACACCTCAACAACTCGGCTGTGTGAGCTCCAGAGCACAGGCAACTCCCACCAACCAACCTCTGTTGAAATTGAACTATGCTTCTTGGTAACGATAGGTCACCATGTTTGCTCTCCATTATATAACCTTGGCATAAATCCTACAATTATCAGGAGACAATGGAATTTGTAAAAACTGTAACATACCATTTCTTCTCTAGTTGATGATGTTGTATCCTCGTTGTATAACGCCACGGCTTTTGGTAGGAAATTCATTTTCAATTTAACACCTTAACTGGACACTTTGGTAATAAGAATGCTATTAGAATACCAACTGGAATCACATGTTGGTGCTATTACGCTGGTGTTATAGATATATCGCATAGTAGAGATGTTGATGTGTTTGAAGTGGACTAAATCTTGTAACGTGTTACCGTAGGAAGAAAACCATAGGGTGTTTGACATGAGATCAAAAACCCACCCACAGAAATCCAATTATTACCGTCCCTGAAGGGGTACGGATTGAAAGCATTGTGTTATTGCGCTGTGTACATGTGTGCCATTTGTTTGTACACACACGTATACTCGTATCGTCATGTCTTGGTGTGCCCTCTGGGACGCCCCAACTATCAGAAGACCTCAACATTAATCGTTGATCAAACTATTGAAGTTCCCGACATAGCTTTAAGCCATGGTCTAACATTCGTGTAGGCCTAGATAAGGTGACGTTACCGACAGATCATCGGCCCTTTCTGATTTATCAAATACACAGTATATTCCGTGGGCATTCGTGTAGGCCTAGATACGGTGACGTTACCGACAGATCATCGGCTCTTTCTGTTTGTTCAAAGACACAGTGTATTCCGTGTATTAAATACCATTATTTCATCATATTCATGTACAACTTTTCTGGGTAATTTCTGAAATTTTTCTGTCCAAAACTGTTTGTTGCAAAAGCCTCAGGTGTATTAAGATACTAACATTCAACCAGAGTCGATATGATTTCTAAGAAGAAAAAATTGAATACGCCCCAAGGGTCGTTCAGAAACTTCTGCTACATTAACAGTTTTGTCTGGGCGTGAAAACAAAAGCATCATAGCGAACTAATGAAGACGAGTTCGGTATTTCTTATAATTTACTCACAGATCAACCAAAATAGATTATTGATGTGGTAATAACACTAGTTCTAACACAGATCTCAGGCTAAACATCTCCACGTTAGAAAGTCTATAATTACATCCTATTTAAATTACATTACCAGCATGACTAAAGAAATAAGAATAGTGAGAAAAAAACCCAGATAATCTATATAACGCATTATCCTGCATAATAGAAAGGAACTCGTTGAGCACTTTGACGGTTGGATTACCTATGGGTTTAGTTATTGTAAAGCGTAGACGTCGTCGACAACAACAATTATAATTTTTTCAGTGCATCACGTATCAAAGTAGATTGATGAAAATTTCAGTTGGTTTATGTAAGCACAAGACGACACGTGCACTAAGACAAGAAAACGTCAGCTGTTTCAAGTAATGGTGTACTCTGATGCATGTCAACACATATATTAGTAGTCGGAGGTAAGCAATTTTGTCTCTTTTCATTTCTAAAAAAAATATTAGAACTTCAAAGGTACTTACTGAATAAATATGGACAAACGTGAATCAGTGTATGTTTGCATACGTGCGTTTTCTACCAATGGAAGAGTTATGCTTTTTAATCAAGATCTATTGTTTACTTCATTCGCTCTACAGTCTTCCGTCACAACTGATCAAAGCATTCTATGCTCAGCAAAAGTTCCCTTCGATCGTCTCGTATATGAGCTATTTGGGTATTTTATTTTCATAATGGTTGGAAATCGTCTGGTTAAAACATAAGTCAACATCAAAAGACTTGCTTTGTTTGAAAGTGAGTTACAAGTGCAAAACTATATCAAGCATTTTTTAGATATTAACCTATAAGTAGTTCATTTGTATAAAACGGTTAGATTGATTCACTGTGGTTATTGGCCTTGTATGGCATTCTGAATGAGTTAGCTAAATCCAAAGCGAGGCCACTGATCCTTGGCCTGATCAATCGACGTATCAAGTCATTTCTTCACGGTAATTGGTTCTCCAGATGTATTTGGTCTATTCGACCTTATGTTATGATAAATAGTTTTTATTCCCTATTTTATCTGCTGTTTCCTGCTCTATAATGATTTGTATTGGATTGGTATGCACCTGGTTTGATTCAGGATACGTTTATCTCCATGGTATACAAGTTTTGCCTCTAGTGCAAAATATGGCCTTAAAAATGGCCATTCAATACACAAAAGCCGTAAATGTAAGGGGACGGCAGTAACCGGAGATAGGCGATTTGCCGTCCGCGTGCTGTAAGTTTCCCGCCTAAATGCCGTTGTTATTATTACGACTGAAGGCTGTTTGAGCATTTATAACTTTGATCTGTTCTTGCACAAAGATTGTAGATAAGTCTAAACCTCAGGCAAATTGATCAGTTACTGAAATAGGTTTGACCCCTAGAAAGCCGTTTCAACATACAGAAAACTAATCTCATGCAACTTAACTCTCCCCAAGGGTAAGTGCTCTCATTTTATAGCATGGCTAAATAGTTTTAACTCCTGTTCAACTTCAAACAAAACAGGGGTTTTCATGGACATTCAGACAACGCCAGTGGGATTATTTGATACTGCCATTTCCATCCTTAGGATGGGGATGAACTTACTGGTCTTCCTATACCTGCCATGTATTGACAGATCTAGTGTAAATACCGTCTTCATGGGGCCTGGGCCATGGTTAGCGTGTTGGACTGCTGATCCCCCTTCCAACTGTGATCCTGCTTCTGACATAGTTAATTAACTATACTTAAACATGTGAAATGGCTGGTTCTAAAAGAAGCCACGCCTGATGTAATTGACTTGCTTCGAAGCAACTTGTCTGTAACACATGACTAATGATAAACAAATATTAGGTTTAAGCTGTTGTTTTTTGTTGGGTTTTTTGTGTGTGGTGGACTTGTACATGTTGTTAACATGAGAAGAACTCTCCGTACACGAGGTCTTGATTCGTGATCACATGACCCACCCACATACAATCAATTATTATATACCCCAGGGGCAGGGAACATGATCAATATGTACGTTCTGCACCTGGAATCTATCAACATAAGTACAATGGCAGTCTCAGTGAGTTTGTCAAGAATATGAGATAATTCATCGGTTTTTAACTATTCGAAATCCTTGTGTCATTGTGAGTTAAACCTACATTTCAGGTCCGTATACGTTCCTTACAACGTTCAAATACGCTACAATAGTTAAATATGACAAGTAATTTAAATTAAATCTCCTAAATTACAGATTTCAGTCCACTACAGTTCATACGTTGTGTATTAAGTCAAATGTTTTCAGGGTCAGTGTGACTTAAATCAGCTTCGCCATGTAAGTGACCGAGCAAAAAGACAATCAGATTAATAAATAGTGAAGCCATGGATGGATGCTAATCCTGGTTAAGCCCATTGGCAGTATAACTCAATTCGTGTCTGACCTCATGAAGCCCCAGACGTCTATCTGATATTCTTAATCCTCAGTGTTCTACCCATGTAGATGAGGTGATGCTATCAGCAAACCACCAACACTTTCTATTAAACCAAACTAGTCAACGATCTCCTTGTGTCAATGTTTTCAATGCTCGGTTAGATTGTATTGCTGAACCACTAACTCACATTTAACGAGCCGGTTTATATACAGGCTCAGAAAAACAGAATACATGTATTGTTTTTTTGGATTTAGTTAAGTGGCGTTATTTGCGTAAATAAGATTATTACCAGTCTGCGTTTTATTCGCAATACAAACTATGTTGATCTTTAGAGTTCAAACAAATTGTGATCGGTGGTCGATGTGTTGCGTTTACACAGCTCCGTATGCTCCACAACATGTTCTTGAGCGATACTTGTTAGCTGGTTTGTTGTGTCTTGCACTGGTAACTTCGAAAACTTGGTTCTTATTCGCACCCTGTTAAATTGTTGGAAATATTTGTTGTTTTAATAAATTATCCCATACTAACCAAACATGTCTGCATTTTATGTGTAATCTTTGTAAAGAAATATGAAAATACGATGTCAATTTAGACGATGATTTTTAAAGCCATATATTGTTATCCATAGAATTGCTGTTGTTCTTTCCGGTAAAGTTACGAGACAAGGTCAAGGGATGGGCAGCGTTTATCGTCCCCTCGATTATGGAACTCATTTTCTAGAAACGATTAATCATGGGGGCCTAGAGTGGCCTTAGTTTTTACATAACCCTCACACAGAGTCCTGTTTGATACCTTTTTGCATCATTTAGCTTATAAATATTTGGTCTGATAACCCTGACTGTATTTACGTTATCTGGGTAAGACAAAGTCTTAGGATATTTCATAGTTCGAAGAAACACAAATATAGATTGATACAGAGGGATTAAATAAAAGAGGAAAGCTATGCGAACGGTTTGAGATATAAAACAAAATTTAAAAAACCCTTAAGGATTTCGTCAATCAATCAATCAGTTTTATAACTAATCATGAGTTTAGTCGATACAATTATTTTACAGCAGAGTTGTATGTATATGAAAAAATAGTTAGATTCAGTTCTGCAAATTAGCTTCCTGTTGTTTTTTTATCACTTAACAGTTTCCTTATTAAATGCTTGTGGTAGACTGTGGAGTTATCTAGGGATTTGTGTTTATTGAAATTAAAAGATTTACGAACATTATTATTTTTTATTGAGTTTCTACTCCAAAATTTATTTTAGAGCGTTAAAGGCTACACTTCGTAACTGCTTTAGCTACAAAGACATACAATTATAACAGTATCTCTGCATTGCTTTAAGTGTTCCTCTTGTCGCATTCAACAAAATAAATTGGGATTGAAAAATACAGTTTTCAAGATTTGAGGCTCGACAGTGAGGTTAAAGAATTCAATAATTGATAAGTGTTTATCGCCACATTCAGCAGTATTTTATCTACACTGTGGAGTAAACATTGGTTCAATTTCTGTATACAGTGTACAGTCTATCAATCTACAGCACCCGAAGGTTACACTAAGAAGAGAAACTGAACAGAACTGAAAGGGTCAGACATAAGTATTAATAAAGGAAACATATAAACGAATTCAAACATTTCATTTGAGATGTAAAAATGTAAGTTATAACATCTTTAACAAATATTGCAAATGCACACTTTTTGTGATACACATCGATCCGTTTATAGAACGTGATGGCAACATCGCCAACAATCTTGTCAACTACCTCATCATAGAAGAGACTGTGGCCTAACATTTGTGAACTCTACTCAATTGCATAGTATTTGTTTTAAGTAACACTTTGGAGCGTCTTCATCAAGTAGACTTGTGCTTGAGGTGACTGTGACAAAAACGATATCGCTTTAGAACAACCTGGCCCTTTCAAGACATTATACAATCGAGAGCAAGCGCAGTGGAGTTTATTCTGGACTTCCTTGTCGCTTATACCCTGCCGAATCTTAAACAAGTATTTAGATGTTGGGCTTAAGATCTTAAAACATAAATGTAATGTGGGCTTGTTGAGGGCTGTTTTCACCTCCTTGCCAACATCTGGGTTCCCAAGGATACCGCCGTCAGACGGGGACACGTTACATGGCTCAATCAGTGATCACTTTGTGAAAACGAGTGTGTATTGAATTGTGTATTGAAAAAACCAGGATTTCAAAGTCCCTGTCCAAACATAGACAAACAATTGTATGCTTGTTTGCTAGATGTCATCAAGATAAGATTTAAACCAACAACTCATTATTCAAAGTTTTACTCGACGGGTGTTTGATCCTACTATCTTAAGATTACGAATCTCACAAATGAAATGGATTGCTTCACAAAAAAACTATATATTGTACATTTATTGTTTTAATATAGTACTTGAACAAATTTCGTACTTTCTTCTATCGCGGAAATTTGTAAACGAACCGTTGTTTTTGTCATTATTCAAGATGACTGCATAAATACAACTTCTGTCCGAAAACAACATCTTTGCAAGTTTGCCCAAATTAACATATGAGCATTATAACCAGAAAGGCAGACGATGTGTAGCTACGCAAGTAAGCACGCAACAATGGAGCAAGCTAATGCTTCTCCCAGCTGAAGCGAATTAATAAAAAGTAATATCGGTGATGGGATAAGAACCGGTGTTTTCAACGTGATATGGTCATAGACAATGTTAGTGCAAAACATTTTAGTAATAAACTGGTAGTTTAGTTAAATCTAGGAAGATGTTGTGAATTATTAAAAACATTGATAAGTTAACATGAAGCTTCTGTCATTCCAAAAGCACCAATGTTAGTGTTAAACAAGTATAGTCCAAACTGTGGAATATATATCAACAATATCCAACTTGATTACATTACACAATTGATTATCTATAGCAGGAGAGGAAATAAAACTACAGAGTAGAAACGTTACAAACGACCCTGAATTCCGGTGCATATCAACACACAACAATAGTTCTAAATGTATACTAAGCAATTACTGAATAAATATCTATCAATCGGAATCCGTTTACGTTTGCATCTATATGTTTCTCTGCGTATAACAGATGTTTTGTACTCAAGGTACTTTAGTTACTACAGAGAACACGCCTTCTACAGCTATCTACCCAACCTGTCATATATTCTATTCCCAGCATTTCCTCCGTCTCTTATGCGAGTTATTTGGGTATTTGCTTTATATTTGGGTATAAAGTGTCTGAAAATGCAAGTCAGCGTCATAAAAAGTTCTTTGTTTGAAACTGTGTAACAAGTGTTTTACAAAAGAAAATCATGAATTTATAGATAACTTTAGATTAACATTTAAGTGCAGCGAGGTAAATTCAATGCCTTCCGGATGCTATTACATTTCCCGGTAAATACCCACCATTCCCTTGTTATCAATGCGACGAAAGATTCCTAAGTTATGAACGTTTCAATGTCATTAGAGTTCTCGTTTGATATACAACTCGTGTGCTGCAGATTGAAAAATATAAAATACAATCAATAAATTAAAAATTAAATTAAAAAAATATAAATTGTAAAGGGTTCATTCCACTGCCGTAGTTGACATACCATTTAATGTAGCCTAAAATGCCAATCAATCAATCAATCTAAATGCGACAATGCAATATACCACGGCGCTACTTTAGATCTGGTTTTAATGAGTTTGAGTTACCGTGTAAATTTAATCAGCATCACTATCTAGGAGGTGGTGGAAAACGACAAAAACATTAATAAATTGTGACGTCATGTCTAGATGTTAAGCTTGGTTAAGCCCATTTGGCGGCAGATCACAATGTGTGTCTGATCTAATTAAGCTTCAGTCGTCTATCTGATATCCTCAATCGTCGGGCTTCTACCTATTTAGATGGGGCGATGTTATCAGCACTTTCTGTTATACCAAACTAATGAGTAATCTGCTTCTGTCAAGGTTTAAGAATTGGGTTAGATTGCGGAACCAAAGACACATATATAACGTACCAATGTGCTTAGAAAGCCAGGGTATTTCGACCCATCGATTAAGCGACACAAAACTTCGTTAAGAAGATCAGTTTAGGACTGTAGAATCGACCTAGAACGATCTTAATTCTTATAAAAGACTCACACAGAGTCTTGTGGGATACCTTTGGTTCTTATAGCGTATAAATATGTTGTCTGATAGTCCTGATTAAATATGTGTTATCTCGGTCAGACGAAGCCTAAGGACTTTACTTATTTCAAACAAACAGAGATAGAGATCGATAGAGACGGATTAAATAAAAGAGGATAGTGACATGAGATAAAAGTCCTTATATACAAACAACATTTTGTCAATTAATTAGAATTTTTTTTTAGAGAAACATGAATTTAGCTGATGGTATTTTTGATAGAGAATGTCGTTTTGTTTATTTTTTTTTCTGTCTTAAGTTGGTCAATTCCGGTGTGCAAAATGACCGCCTTGAGTTCTATGTTTTTCAGACGACATTTTCCTTATTAAATGCTTGTCTTGAAATATAGCATATGTTGGTGTTTCATGTTTATTGGAAGATTGACGAACATCAACATTTTGCCTTTCTATTTCAACGTGGCAAATTTACACAAAGATAAAAGATTCCATCCGTTAACAGAACGTTTGCATCAGTAGCCTTACATTGCATGAACTGTGTGCGACTCGTTTCATGATATAATTTTGCTGTAAGCACGAAAAAAATTGGGATTGAAAAATAAATTGATTGATTGATTGATTTTAAGAGGCTCGACTGTGACGTCAAAATAAGACACGCTCAGTCGGTTATTACTATATCAACAAGGTCGTGTATTGAATGTTTCTCTCCAAGCATATACCAACATTTTCAACAAATCAGAAAGTTTCTTCAAATTGAGTGTCAATTGTTTGATTGTTTGCTGGATGTCATCAAGTCTTAAAACTGTGAAAGCAACAGCTCATTCGGTAAAGTTTTACTCAAATGCATGAGACTGGATCAACGGTCTAATTATTACGAACATCACAACTGACGCTAGATACAGTATTTGGTCTCATCCAATATTACGATTAAAACATTTATAAATAAGAATACAAGTGTAGACGTTTAAAGAACGATTAACTGTGACATCATATCGTATTAAATGAACTTTGTCAAGCATTAGTTCAGTTTTCCGTCCTATGGCTAAAACAATACCCGAGATTTGGTCCCCTTTTCTAGTAAAATACTAGTGCCATTACTAAGTGTTGTTATCGACACCAAGTTCTCTTTAAATCATTCACAGATTAATCCGCATGGCGACGAAAACCAATTCAGCAGAGAGTTCGTGTTGGGGACATTGGTTGACTTGAGTGCCAGAAATATCGATTGACCGATGCTTCAAGATTAAGATCACAGTAAAACAAACATCACTCTGACTCAGGAATGACATCGATTATATTTTAAGCTGGTTTTTACCTTCAAACACACTTCATAATTATATTAGTGTTGGGCACTTAGACTGCATTAGGGCTTATCGTAGAAGTGTAAGGAAGTCCTTAACGACTAAGTATTGGTCATAAACTCTATTTTAGGTCAGACAAACAGTAACATAAATGAATCTAATGAATGCTCACTTAACATGATAAATTTCAGCACGCACAATCAGCGAATATGTTACGGTAAAGCACATTTGTTTATTTGTTGGTTATGTTTAGATACTAACACATTAGATTAAATTTGATTCAGCTACACATCAATGTATCCACGTAAGAAAAGATACACGTGAATGGAGGAGGGATGTTAATGGATGGTTTTTCATTTGACACTTAAGTGATGCTTAATTGTAGCCTACTTTTAAAAGATAATCTGTTCTGGAAGAGTGACGTGACGTTTCCTATCACTTTACTTCCGTTTGCATATCTGTAACTATCTCGTCTAAATTGATGTGTCATTACTGAGGCCGGTGTTTGATCCCTGCGTTTGGCCTACAGTGATTTCATTTATAAAACATACAATTTTTTTAGTATTACACTACTAAAGATATTGGGGTCGCGCCGTGGCTCACTTGGTTGTGCATTGGACAGCTGAACTCCCTTCGATGTACCGCGCGCGTTCGAGGCGACAAACGGTATGAATAGTGTTTTGCATTCTGTAATCTTTGAAACCATATAGATATATATCAGATTCGCGACATGGGGTATGGGTGTATTTTATTTTATCGCATTTGGATCAGGCAAAGAAACTAAAAGTGACTTGGTGTCATAAAGACCTCTACAGCTAACAAATAAATACTACAATTGCGTAGGATGATCCAAAGTAAAAAAAAATCAAGAAAATTGAATATTTTCGTTTATATTTTCGTGTTAATTCCTGGCGACACCTCTTTGTTAGCACGGTTCGTGGGTCATTTTAGCGGTTCATATTTTCTGAAAGCCTGTATTATAAATTGGTGTTTTTTGTGTGAAAAATATGCAAATTTAACTTAATGTGGTTCAGCCGATTCTTAAGTGGTAAATGTCAGGTACACATTTCCAACTCGTCGTGTAGTTATTTTTATTGTATGTTTCTCAAACGTTCTTGAGAACAGTATCTGGCTTCGTCAGAGTATAATATTTCATTACAATATCTAGATATATTGTAATGTAAGGATATCATCATCTTACAGCTTACGTCTTCAATCCCTTGTTCTGTGTCAATATTAATGCATGATGCCTTTAGGATAATAAGGTTAACAAGTGTAATAAATCAAGGTAGTAATAATTGAATTCGAGATAGAACGTATTAAGACAGCAACAATAGAAATATAGCTGAGGATATATTAACCAATGCTGAAATCTGATTTGCTGCAATACAACGTCAAACTCTGCAATGGTATCTTACTGGGAAGCTCTTAACAAATATTTTCTTTATTAATAATAGATGCTTTATAAATATGTTAACAGTTTGTAACTGTATCGAAGTTGTTCTTTGGCACCATATTTTTTGGTTCCCAGATAATTACAAGATACAAATGCATAAAGTAATATAAATGTCCCTACTAAGAAAGAAAGAAGAGATTTTTCATGTCGGTAAATCTAGCTATAACCCATTTTATATCTGATAGGGCAAAGAATTTTATTTATTTCTTCATTTAATAAAGCATATACAGAACTTGCTGTCCTAAGTCGTTCGAAGCCCAGTCGAAATAGCACTGTGACTCATTTACTTTCATACTATTGCTAGAAAACATCCATTTGAGGGAAAATTGTCAGTAAAATGCAGTGGTATATTTCTGTACATTTAGCAGCTGGCGTCATAAAGTAAAAATGTCCGTCAATTCAACGTAAAAACACAATCAATCACTAATATTAACATACAATACAGTAATAATTGTGTCACAAGACAGAAATGTAACGGCAGAATTCCTTAGGATATTGTCTGCGAGATTATTTAACTGTCAAAATAATTTTAGAATTAATCCGCATTTCCATGCAAATACAACTATGACGACGCTGTGTTCCTGGTCAGATGTAAAATCACTTCACGGTTTCATTTTTGAAAGTTTGTTGCATGTTACTTGTAAGCTGTGTAAACATACCCGTTATCATGCACCTTAACTCTGACATGTTATCCATAAAACAGGACTTTCTGTGGCTAGAGTTTATGGTCCAACTGACCAGATCTGCTCTATTCTCAACTCATCCAAGAGATTATGGGTCCGCATTTAATAGAACAAGATGTTAAGCTAGTTGAAATTGTAATCCAGTTCCCAGTTGTTTATTCACTTGGCGAATGTGATATCGGACAAACAGACACACGTTACTGACGTCCTTTTTTAATTATATGTTTCGTATCAATAACTTCGTTTGTAGCTAAATGTTTCATTTTTTGGAGGGTGAAACACACATCAATTTAAGCATTTAGCCGAATTTGGAACTGGGAATAAATCCAGCTAACCAGAGAACAGAACACTGGCTTCAACTTAATAGGGGGCAGGGGAATATAACTTCAACTAAATAAGGAACAGCAAACTAACACCAAATCAATAGGTTGGCCTAACAGGGGACTAACGCCAAGGGACTAACGCCAGCTGAATATGGAACTGTGAACTAAGTTCAACTTAATAGTGAAATAGGAAATAACTTCCACTTAATAGGTTTGTTTGTTTTTTTGTTTGATTGGTGTTTAACGTCGTACTCAAGGGTATTTCACGTCGTAAAAACCACCGCCCGCTATAGCCGGAGTCACCTCATATAACTCCCTCATTTACCTTTGGTCGACAAGGGGGCTCGAGCCTTTACGGTACATTGGAGGAGGATCAGAAGTCAGACACGCTAACCACTGAGCCACGGCGCGGGCCCCACTCAATAGGGGACAAGGAACTAACTTCAACTGAGTTAGGCACAGGGAACTATAGTCAACCAAACATGTTGCTAAATTTATTGATTGACTGGTGTTTAACGCCGTACTCAAAGGTATTTTACTTGGGCCTATATGACGGCGGTGTAATCTAACAATAAATAGCCAAACTAACACAAACCATGAAATGTAAAGTGTTTTTCTCTGTTGACAAATTAATAACCCTCCAGTCAGCATGGCAACGCTCGGAACATGCTGCCCTTAGCCAGAGGGCCTCAACTTAATAGGTGATAAGAATAGGCCCTCGGTTTGTCGTAAGAGCCGACTAATATAAACAACCTGTTGACCGCGGGTTGCACCCCGTGACGGGGGAGAATGAGATCCTGGTGACTGAGGGGCTTCTGACTGGCATAGTCATCTGGACCCAACACGTCACTGTGGCTCAATATTCCCTGAAGACGGGCGGTCAGATTGGCCCGATCTGATTCATCGGTTGGTCGTGCCGTGTCATGCATTGATCCAATATATGTACCTCCCTATTTGTTAGAATGTAATTCTTATGAACCATCAAAACAAATTCATAATAAGTACACGTCCACTTTCTTCAGATATATTGATCTTTACAGAAGGCGGTGACTCGTGGGTCAATGAAGTAGGGAACATCGTAACTTTTGTTTAGTTTTGTATTTGAGTACACCTACCATCCATGGAATCCCTGATACCTTCCCCTGCTGGTCGCCCTTGTTGATACTCCGTGGTGGATGGGGGACATGAGTGGTGAAACCTAAAAACATTCACTATGTCTTCATAATAGGTAAAAATTATTATGGAAAAAAAGGGAATTTATAAATATTGGCATAATCGAAAAGGAAAATTGGCAAAAAATTATCATAATAAACAGCAAAAATCAAGAAACCCCAATAACCAAAATATCACCATTTGCTTTAAATAAAACATTGATATCAACAGCAAGAAATCGATCTTAAAAATGTAAACAAAATGCGGCCTGGTGACATTCTTGTGGAATGCACAAGACAACAGATGATTAAAGAGCATTTTTGGATACACCAGTAACCGTCTCACCGCATAGATCCCTTAACAGCAGCAAAGGTATTCTTCGAGACAGAGGCAAAGATCTCTCTGAGCTTTCAGAAGAGAAGATCTGCTCTGAGCTCAAAGACAAAGGGATAACTTATGTCAAACGTTTTACTACAAAAAAGGGTGGTAACATAATTATTAACTTTTAATTCAGTTACAATTCCAGACACAATCTTCGTTGGGCCTTACAGTATGAGGGCCGATACCTTCATCCCCAAACCGACAAGGTGCTTCCTGTGTCAGAAATTTGGACACGTAAGTCCCAATGTAGAGGTAGTCTGGTTTGTTTTGTTGCGCAGAAGAAGGCAATGAGGGCTTCGATTGCAAGAAAACATTAAAATGCTGTAGCCGCAATGACCTCCTCCAAATACTGTCATAATTTCATTGAAGAAAAACAAATTCAAACCCCTGAAAATGAAAAGAACATTGGTTAACCCGAGGCACGTCGTTTTGTCGCTGCCTCCGATTCTCCCAGTCAGTCCCAGGCGTGCTCCAATACCATTAAGAGAGTTTCTGTGTCAGTCTGTACACAGACTCATCTTACATGGCCACTTGGGGATGATCGCGCTTTTGCTGTTAATCTTCCCACCAAACAAAATAAATCTTGTGCTTCAACTCAGGCTTCTGAAGCCTTTATGTTGAAGCAAATGAACCTTCAGTTTACCATGGAAGGATACAACTTGGTTTCCAATACGCTGCTAAATTAAAGGCCTACCCTGATAACCCTGTATACAGCTGTGTTTTTGATCAGACATTTGCTGATTATTTGGATCAGAATAAATTTAACCAGCCTAGCATATATAACAGAGATGGGTTACATGTTTCAACAAGTGACTATAATAACATATGAAGGGATTGGTGTTAACAGTGAGTGTGGCAGAATTAGGAGGGGATCAAAACAATGGCATTCTTTATAAACCCTATGTGGTTTTACGGAGGAATGTTGTCATTTATATCGAATAAGTAAAGGGGATGAATTAAGCCTGGTTTCTCAGGTTTCAATCTACGGATTTGGTTGGCCTCCATGAGCTTCCTGATGGTTATGTAGGTTATGTTTGTTGTTAATGGCTTAACATTGTCCCAATCTATTATGTGGTTTGGGTTGGTTTTAAGATGGTCTGGAATGACTTAATTAGAGACCTGGTGTTTGGCTCAGGCGATGTTGGGGAGGCATTTACCATTTGTGGTATGTACGGTGAACGGCCTTTAAACACCGCCTGTTCCTGCTCCAATCACCTGGCCTACATACATGTAGGTGAAACCAGTCGCCCCCTGTTATGTTGCTTTTTTCAACACTTCGCGCGTTGATTTATAAGTCACTTGCTTGAGACTGCCCTGGACTGGGTCTTATTTAATATCACGATTAAAACATATATTAATAATGATGCAGTTAAAATGTTTAACTTCATCATGATCGTTATGGGATAATCTTTGTTGTATAGATGTTTTAGAACGATTAACTGGGATATCTTACGGTATGAAATGAACTTTGTCAAGCATTATTGACTTTTTCCGTCCTCTGGCTGAAACAATACCAGCCATTTGGAGGCATTGTCTCCCAAAGTGGAATATTAGCAACCGAGGGATACTAGAACCATTAGTAAGGGCCGTCGTGTTAAACCTGTATTTAGGTCATCAACGGAGCCATCCGCATGGTGAAGTATACCAATTAACAGAGAGTTCTTATTGTCAGGCGTATTGATTAACTGCTGCTTCAAGATTTAGATCCTAGTAAAACAAACACCACTCTGGCTGAGGACTGACATCGATTTATTTAAAGTTTATCCTTTATTTTAATCTACTTCCGATGGTTCGCAATCACATGATGATTTTCGGACATCACGAACGGAATTGCACTTGGCAATATTGTAGACGTCTGAGCGAAGTCAATGATGCATGACCAGTTGTATAAAAAGCTATGTACGGTTAGGCAAACAGAACAATGAACGAATCTAACGAATTCTAACCTAACATGATGATAAACTTCAGCACGCACAATTAAACGACTGTGTCGCGGTTAAGCAGATATGCTGGGGTTTTTTCAAATGCTTGAGCGTTGCGTTCGACTACACATGAATTGGTTGTTCATGAGAAATCCTTCGGCACATTAACAATGTTATATTTTCCTTATATTGTTAGTGATATGAACGTTGTGTTCATTTAATAGTTCACTTGCTTGAATATGCACTGGGCTGTGTCTTATTTAATATCACGATTAGAATATATCACTAATAATACAGTTTAAATGATAAGCGACAAAAACACTATGATCTGGATCAGACAATCTAGGTTGTGCAGATGTTTAAAGAACGATAGACTAACATCATATCGTATGAAATGAACTTTGTAACCATAAGTTGAGTTTTTCAATCCTTTAGCTAAAACAATACCAGCGATTTTGGTGTCATTGTCTTCCTTAATGGAATATTAGTGACTGACAATTATAAGTGCCATTGGTAAGTGGTTTTGTCGTTAACAAGTTCTCTTTAACTCATTCACAGAATCATCCTCATGTTGACGGATTGATTGATTGAGTGATTGATTAGTTTTTACGGTGACGGATTCCAATTCAACACAGATTTCTTGCTGAGCACATTGGTTGACTTGAGCGCCAGAAATATCGATTTACTGCTGTTTCAAGTTTTCCAGTAAAACAAACATCACTCTGGCTGAGGACTGACCTCGATTTATTCAAATCTTATCTTTAATTTTAAGCTAGTTCCGATGGTTCACAATCACTTGATAATTAAATTATTGTTGGGAATTTAGACTACATCACAGAACTGCATTAGGATTTATCGTAGAAGTCTGGTGGAAGTCAATAACGAGAAACTATTGGTCATAAAATCTATTTTAGGTCAGACAAACAGTAAAATAAATGAATCTAATTAATGTTAACCTAACATACTGATCAATTTTAGCACGTAGAATCAAAGAATATGTTACGGTAATGCACATTTGTTGATTATGTGTAGATACTTAAATATTAGACTAAATTTGATTCAGCTACACGTGAATGTATCCACATGATACAAGACTCACGTGACTTGACTGGAGGAGGATGTTAATGGATGGTTTCCATTTTGACCCTGGAGTGATCCTTGATTATACGTTTGAAAGTTAATCTACTCTGGAAAAGTCATTTCCAATCACTTTACTTCTGTTTGCATACCTGTTCATATCTCGTTTGGCTTACAGTGACAATTTATAAAGCAATTTTTAGCACTACTAAAGATATTGGGGTCGCGCCGTGGCTCACTTTTGGTTGAGCATTGGACTGCTAAACCCCCTTTAATGTACCGCACAGGGTTCGAGACGACAACAGTTAGAAATATTGTTATGCATTACATAATCTTTGTCTGTTTAGTAACTACAAATGACACTAGGAAACCATATATATATATCAGATTCGCTATATATCAGATTTATCGCATTTGGATCGGACAAAGATACGAAAAGTTAGTTGGTGTTATAAATATCTCTACAGCCAACAAATAAATTCTATATTTTCGCAGGATGAGCCCAAGTTAAAACTTTTAATAAAATTTAGTCTGGTATTCGTAAACCGTCGTTTATATTTTCGTGTTATTCCAGACGAAAACTCTTTGTTGACACGATTCATGGGTCATTTTAGCGGCTTATATTTTCTCAAAGCATCTATTTTAAATGTTGTTGTTTTCATTTAAATATGCAAATTCAACTTAATTTTGTTGAGCCGGATGTACTTTCATTTATCGCATTTGGATCAGTCAAAGATATGAAAAGATAGTTGGTGTTATAAATATCTCTACAGCCAACAAATAAATTCTATATTTTCGCAGGATGAGCCCAATTTAAAACTTTTAATAAAATTTAGTCTGGTATTAGTCTGGCAGTGGCAAATCTCAGGTACACATTTTCAACTCATCGTGTAGTAATACTTATTGTATGTTTCTCGAGAACAGTATCTGGCTTCGTCAGGGTATAATATTTCATTACAACATCTAGATATATTGCAATGTAAGGATATAATCATTTTCAGCGTCTTCAAGTAATTCAAATGTATATTGCTGCAATCCCTTGTTCTGTGTCAATAGTAATGCATTATGCCTTTAGGGTAATAACTAACTCATTTACAGGTTAACACGTGTAATAAATCATGGTAGTAATTACCTGATATGCATTCAATTTAGAATGTATTAAGACAGCAATATTAGAAATATAGAAACGGATATATTAACCAACGCTGGAATCTAATTCTGCTGCAATGTAAAGTAGAACTCTGAAATGGAATCTTACTGGGACGCTCTTGACAAATATTTTGTTTATTAATAATGGATGCTTTATAAATATAGAAACAGTTGGTAACTGTATCTTAGTGGGGTTTTTTGCACTATATTTCTTGGTTCCCAGATAATAACAAGATACTAATGCAATAAAGTAATACAAATGTCCCTACTTAGAAAGACAGAAGAGATTTTTCATGTCAGTAAATCTAGCCATAATCCATTTTATATCTGATAAGAGGGCAAGGAAATTTATTTATTTCTTTATTTAATATAGCATGTACATAACTTGCTGTCCTAAGACGTTCGTATCCCAGACGATAAAACACAGTCATTGGTAATACCCGTTACTTCCATATCATTGCTAGAAAGCATCAATTTGATGGAAAGTTGTCAATAAAATGTAGTGGTAGTTTTCTGTACCCTTAAAACTGACACCAGCGTCATACCAGTAAACATGTCCGTCATTTCAACATAAAAACACAATCAATCACTAGTATTAACATGCAATACAGCAATAACTGTGTCACAAGACAGAAATCTAACGGCTTAATTCATTACGATATTGCCTGCGGGATTTGTTTAACGTCACAATTGTTTGAGAATTAAACCGGATTCCCATGCAAATGCACCTACGCGGACGCTGTGTTTCTGTCTGATGTTAAATAAATATGCAGTTTCATGTTTGGAAGTCTGGTGCATGTTACTTGTATGTAATGTTATGTAAACCAGCTGTCTTAACATACGTGTTATCATAAACCTTAACTTTTACGAGTTTATGTACTGACCAGATCTGCTTCATTCTCAACTCTTCCTGAAGAGTATGGGTCCGCTTTTAATAGAACAAAAGGTTAAGCAGACTGAAATTATCCTGCAGTTCCGCGTTGTTTATTAACTTGACGAAGGGAGTACCGGGCAAACAGACACATGCTACTGTAGTTCTTTCTGAATTCTATGTTTCGTATCAGTAACTTCGTTTGGAGTTTCATGTTTTTTTGGTGAAACACACAACAATTAAAGCATTTAGCTGAATATGGAACTGGTAACTAACTCCAGCGGACTAGAGAACAGGGCACTGGCTTTAACTTAATAGGGGACGGGGGTCTATAACTTCAACTCAAAAAGGGACAGGGAATTAACGCTAACTTAATAGGTAGGCCTAACAGGGAACTAACGCCAACAGAATATGGAACTGTAAACTAACTTCAATTTAATAGTGAACAGGGAAGTAACCTCAACTTAATAGGGAACAGGGAAGTAACAACAACGGAATAGGGAACTGGGAAATAACTTCGACTTAATAGAGGACACGGGCGTAATTTCAACTGAGCAAAGAGCAGGGAACTAACGTCAACTGGATCGGGAACTGTGTACCACTTTCGACTGAATAGGGAACTGGGAAGTTACTTGAAATCAAAAGGAAACTAGGAAGTAACTTCCACTGAATAGCAAACTGGGAAATAGCTTCAAATGAATGGGGGACAACGAACTTACTTCGACTGAATAAGACACAGGGAACTAGCGTCAACATAATGGGTTGATTGATTGATTGACTGGTACTTCGAGCCGTACTCAAGGATATTTCACTTGTACTTGAATAATAACTAGCCACACTAACACAAACCATAAAATGTGAAGTGTTTTGCTCTGTTGGAAAATTATTGTTCCTCCACTGCTAAGTAGACCGCATTACAACGCTCGGAACATGCTGACCGTAGCGAGAGGGCCTCAACTTAATAGGTAACAGGGGACTTACTCCAACTGAATATTGTACTGTGAACCTACTTCACTTGAATAGGGAACTGGGAAGTAACTTCAATTGAATAGGGAACTGGGAAGTAACTTCAAATGAATAAGGAACCGGGAACTAGCTTAAATTGAATAAGGAACTGATAATGAACTTCAACCGACTGAATGTTTACGCAAATTAACCTTTCTCCTTTCTTTGGAGTAGTCACCTTACTCGAGTCTGTTATGGTGTTACGGTCTTATTGCTAATATCGTCTTCGGGATTAGTTTTTAAAAAA
>JAUELC010331610.1:0-14118 GCA_031471745.1 Cryptochiton stelleri
CTGATAATTAATTATCTGATACTGAGTACTATAACCCAGCTTTAAGATTTTATATTTATATTATATAATTATAATCTATTTATACATTTTTTTTATGAGCTTTTTTGTTTCTGTGTGTATGAAAATAAAAGAAGGTATTTTACTCATGAATAGATGATATTATGGTAATTTTAGCAAAAATTATCAATTTAATGTACACGACATAATTCTTTTCCATTAATTAACATGAACAAAGCACTTTTTGTTTGTTTTTTCAATAGTAAATTTTCAACTTAGGGTTGAACGACTTTTCGGTTTATCTGGACCTGTCATAGCTGGCTGTAGATCCTCTACACAACTTGCAGGTAAAATAGATATCCTAATAACTTGCTATATCAAGGATTCTCAAACAGGCTGTTTTTTTTTGTTTGATTGGGGTTTTAAGTTGTAGTTAAGGTTATTTTACTCCTATGAGGGTGTACCTCTTCAATTGGTGAAGGAAACAACCCTGGGTGTCTCTGACAACAAACAATAACAAGATACCAGTCAAGAGCAGAATGTGAATCATGGCCAATAAGATCCATTGATTGGTTGGTGTTTAACGCCCTACACAAGGGTAGTTCACTTATATGATGGTGGTGTACATGTACTCCAACAGTAAATAGCCACACTAACACAAACCTTTAAATATGAAGTGTTTTGCTCTGTTGGAAAATAAATGAGCCTCCAGTGCTAAGTAAAGACAGCATGATTATGCTCGGAACATGCTGCCCTTAGCTGGAGGGCTTGATCAATAAGACAAAGTGTGCGATACTGCAATATGCAACAGCAAATTGGCTTTGTGTTGGCCTTTAGTTCAGAGAGCTCCAGGGTATGTGAAGCTCCCACCAACCAATTGCCAGTTTGTTAGAAGATTTACAGTATTTGATGTTGAAGATAATACAGCAGCACAATCATTGTGTTACAGTAATCTTGTCAAAAGGACTGACAATTCACAATGTCACCATACAAACAAAATCTGTTCTATTGTTTTCAAGGTCATACTGTAAAGGTTAAATGTGAAGTGAACACCTTTTGACATTATGAGAAAGTTTATTGTTTGCAGTTAAGAGACGTATGGTTTAATATGATGAGCATTAAATGACCAATTTACTGCCAAAAACTGTCAGTTTAGTGTAAAACATTACATGTGACATAAAATTACGAAACATAAAAGAAATTAAAAAACAAAAAAAAAACAACAGGAGCAGTTCAGTTGAACTCAGAATAAAAGGCACTGCTTAAGGCAGCATTTATTGTAAAATAAATACAAGAACCATGTATTTTCCCCAATCTTCTAAGTACAATTTATACATCAAGAAAAATGTAAAAAAGAAATAAATATATATATATTTTAATTGAATTGATTACACTGGTGAACTGTATATTTCACATCTCCACATTAGATAAAGGCACATTTTCTGTTTAAAAGGTAAGTAGTTTTTATCTCAAGAGGGGCAAATCTCCATTAAATGTGTAGGCCACTTTTCTGATTAATAGGCAGGTAGCTTTTATCTCAAGAGGGCATATCTCCAGTAAATATTACCCAAATAAAACAAAATGCAATCGTAAAAATGTGTCACAACGATCACAATAGGTTATAGTTTCTAAAGGGACACAACTACAGAAAAAGTTTGTTCATTACTATGATTATGTCAACCAAAATTTAAAAAATCACCCAAACAATGTGTTCATTAGTTTAACAGAAGGTTAGCCAAATTGAAATACCAAAAGATTTCAATCATTGCAAGTTTGCAAATGCACAGATTAAATACATGCATCATAAACAAATGTATTATTAAACTTCAATCTTTTCAAAACCGACAACCCAACCAGAAGATTCATAACTAACAGACCAGTGTTTGTTTGATTGGGTTTTTACACTGTACTTGATGTTATTTCACTCATATGACGACGTGCCAGCCCAATGGGTGCAGAAAACCACCCTTGACGTCGCTGGCAACAAACAAGTACAAGACACAAGACAATCATGGGACATACATAAAACATGGTGCAATAAAGCAAAGTGTGAAAATTTACAGTGCTAGACGTCCCAAACAGATTGGCTTCGTGTTGCCCCTTAGGTCTGAGAGCACCAGGGCAACAGGAAGCCCCCTCCAACTGGCTGCAACAGATCAGTGAGTACTATAACTGGATTGTGACCGTAATCAGGTCAATACTGTACAGGAGTTACAACACCTGTCTATGAGATACATTTATACCGTTTACACAGGCAGTTCACATTATTAACCTCACCTGGTCAAGTAATAATCAATAGCATATCAAATATCTGTCTGCACCAGTACACAGGTACCACTTTTAATAGTTTGATCAGAGTAAGCAAAGAAAACCACACCTTCTTCAAACATCATATATATTTCTGTGAATACTTAACCTTGTTATTTAACTCGATATTTATAAGGGAGCTCCTTGTTTCGAAACTGTAAAGCTTTGTGGGCGCACAGCTCTATGGAGTCAGCTGATTTGAATAGACAGTTGAACCTGAGCGCCTCGTATAAGGAGTAATATGAATATCCCTGCCCCTATCATAACATACATGATACACGGACTTGCACTATTTATACTAACTGTATAGCCTATTTTCTGAAGTGGGAGACTAAGTGTCAATGGGCAATTCTCACCTCATTGTCTGTCTCTCTAGAGATATGGCTTTGTAGGGAGTCAAGGGCACAACGTCTGCATATATTATCAGCCTGTCTATAGGGCTAATAGAGGAGAGATATACCTCTACCCTCAAGGCAACACTATGTATGCTAATATTTTAGCCAGCTACCTTTCTTAATATTATTAACCCACACTCCATTCTAACAGGTATGACAATGCCTAATACATAAAATGTCTGTACTCATGGGCTCTCATTGCCATTGGATAACTTAAATATTTATTATAGAATATGTATTAATTATTGTTATTTATACAGTTCATGAGTGCAATTAACTTAAAATATATTTTGTTTATATGATTGGGGTTTCACACCATATTTAAGGTTATTTCACTCATATGACGTCGTGTTAGCCCAATGAAAAGTAAACCGCCCTCAACGGTGCTGGCAATATATAATGACAACGCGTAACAACAGATCTGCCTCTTAGCTGAGAGAGCTCCAGGGCACAGAACCTTAGGCACGTGGGCTCAGAGCTCCAGGGCACAGAACCTTAGGCACGTGGACTTACTATAATGATGCTACATTTCAAACATAACTCCATGAACGATATAGATAACTTTAAAGACATCTTCTAGACCTAATTATAGGGTTGTTGTTTTGACAAGATATTGGAATAAAATGTATACAAGCTAGAATATTCTTTGGTAACAAACAGTATGCTTTGATATGACTTGTGTAATGTACATTTAACTATGACAGATGCAATATCTTAGGTACATGTATGTATACACTTTTTCTTTGACAATAATGCAACAATTACAGTAAAATGGCCTGTTCAAACAGGTGCCAAAATATGTATTATAGATTTATGTACAAAAAGAGACCACTTGTTTTAATAACACAATGACAGTACATGTGCCTTGCAACAGACTTGTTCAAGTTCATCTATTGGTAAGGCAAGCGGTCGGAGGGAGCTCCTGTTGCCCTGGTGCTCTCAGAGCTAAGGGGCAACATGAAGTCGATCTGTTTGTGACATCGTGTTGTGTCCTGTCAGTGTGGTTGTCTTGTATTTTGTCATTGTTCGTTGCCAGTGGTGAAGGGGATGGTTTCCTTCACCCATTGGGCTGGCACACCGTCATATAAGTGAAATAACCTTAAGTACGGTGTAAAACTCCAATCAATCAAAGAAACAATCTATTGGTTAGCTTAGTGCTAAATAACAGATATCTCCAACTTGGTTGACTCATTTGAATTCCATATATTGTTAGTGAAAAAATGACAATCCTCAACTATAAAAGCTTTCAAGTAAAGTTTGTATCATACAAATACAATATGCCACAATTCATATTTAATACTTGTTCATGTACGTGAAATTCAGACATAGGCTTCATTCAGTTCAATGATTTGTTTATTTGTTTAATTGGGGTTTTACAAGACAATCATAGGACATAACAGCTTCATGAAAGATTAATTAAATGACAGAAAAATGTTTCATTTAATGCAAGGCATTTAAAGTTCTACCGAGTTAAAAGTAATGTACATGACTCACTTTACTGAATTAAAAATAATTAATCTTTTAATTTGATTTACACAATTAAGCAAATTCCTGCTCCACAAAAAAGAGAAGATACTCAGTTCATAGATGTAGGTCACAATACAGTGTTGATAATTACATGTACATGTAAGTGTTGTTGTAAAAAAATATGTTGACTTGTAAATACCCTAAATCACCATAACCATAAAACGACTACTTTGGAAGCTATTTAAAAGACTTGGAAATGTTATCTGAGAATTGGATTACAATTTCTGCAGTCATAGTTAAGGTTATTTCACTCATGACAACATGCCAGAACAATTTACAATGCAAGACTAGGCAACAAATCGGCTTCAAGTTGCTTTTTGTTTGTTTGTTTGATTGGGGGTTTAGGCCATACTTAAGGTTATTCCACTTACATGACGGCGTGCCAGTCCAATGGGTGAAGGAAACCACCCCTGACGTCACTGGCAACAAACAATGACAAGATACAAGACAACCACAGGACAAAACATGGACATAACAGAAAGCCACAAACAGATTGGCTTCGCGTTGCCCCTTAGCTCTGGGAGCACCAGGGCAACACGAAGCTCCCTCCAACCGCCCGTGTTTCAAGTTGCCCTTCAGCTCAGAGCACCAGTGCAAAGGCGGCTCCCTCCAACCACCTGCTTCTATACAAAACAGTGTATCATATAATTTTGATAGAAAATAGGGGTTGATAAAAGTCACATAACAAAATATTCAATTTGGCCAAAAATTATTCAATATTTACTATTTTCAAGAATAGTTTAGGTTCATAAGAAGCTTATTTCTATCCTCAAACCTCTGGATGTGTAAAAGTATGTTTGTTATATGGAACCCTGTATTTGGATTCTTTGGAAGTAAATAGAGCTTCTAGGTTAGAATATACAACGCACAGATATTCCTTTGAACACAATTTATTTTCATATTGACCTTCCTTCCAAACTTTGATTAAGATACTCCCAAAACTTGAGAAAAGAATAACTGAATAGTTGATTGATTATGCAATGGACTGATTGATTGATTGATTGGTTTTTAAATGCCAACTCAAGGATATTTCACTTATATGACGGCGGTGTATTCCAACAGTAAATAGCCACACTTACAAACCGTAAAATGTGAAATGTGAAGTTTTTGGCTCTGTTGGAAATTAATGTTCCTCCAGTGCTAAGTACAGAAAGCAGGATTATGCTTGGAACATTCTGCCCTTAGCCAGAAGGCGATTATGCAATGGATTTACTTTGCAATGTGATATTAGCCTATATTGAACGTTATGGTATTTACATAAAACGGAAACTTTGTTGAATCAATTTGCTCAGTAATGAAAATGAGATAGTGTAGCAGCCGACCACACCATGGAACCAGTAAAGGGAATCCATTTTGACACGTTGTTATATACACATGTGGTGAGACACTATAGACAAGCTGTACATGAAAGTTGATGGGCATAATAAGGCTTCTCAGACAAGTAAGTAAGTGTATAGTAGTAACAGTGTTAGGCTGGAGTGAGTGGCAGTTGCTCAGGGTATTTATACATAAATTACACAGCTTGTGACATGTGATTGGTTGTAAAGGTGTAAGGCAACATGTGGAGTGGAACTAATGACCTAGATTCTTTCTGTCCTTTAACCTGTCATATTAACTGGTCCTTCATAACAAAACCTATCCCCAGGCAATAAATGGTATTCACTTTTGGGGTCTGTCTAAGTCCACCAATAAACATGCTATAAAATTCAGAAGTTAACTATCTGTTTATAAAACTTCGAATAATGCTTAAATGTGATCAATGTTGTGAAAAATTAGTATGTTTTCGGATACAAATACAATCAAGTTTTTTCCGTTCATAATGGGTTTTTAAGTGCTTGTCTTATATACACCCTCAATGTCAGATTAAAATATATGGTGAAATAAAAATGCAAGCTAATCTGTTTACAGTGAATCAGGTTTCAAAGTAATTATATTTGGGTATAAGTCTACCTACATGTATATGCCAAACTTGAAATTACATCCATTGTCAAGTACTGTAGGTTTTGAGAGATGGTATTCGCCTTGTAGAAATATAGAATTTCAACTGTTCAAACAAATTTCAACAACAATGAATCTGTCAATCGAAAGACAAACCTGAATAAAGTATTTAAAATAAAGTAAATAAAGTATTTGTGTGATGTTTTACTATCATGAACAGGAAAGTTAGTAGCACCTTTACCACTGACGTGTATATAATATTAACAATTTAGGTATTTAGCTTACATGTGTATATACTTAGTGTTTACATACATGTTGTATTCAATGATATTTCACATGACATTATCTCAAACACCTCATATCTCATGGCTAAATCTAACTCTGCTTTACACTAAAGACCTGATCAGTAGACCAATGCACTAGGCTTAACTACTGACCCACCGCTTGTGGGTTTGATTAAGTTGTACACCCTATTTAAGGTTATTTCACCCTCAACATCACTGACAATAAAAATAACATGAAAGAAGACAACCACAAGGCGCAGAATTGGGTGCAATAAGACAAAGCTAATGTGCACATTTACAGTGATGGTTGCTACAACGGATCGGCTTCATGTTGTACCTTAACTCAGAGAGCATCACGAGCCAACTGCCTCATCCTTGTTGGCTAAAGGTTTAGGACAAAAACGACTGTTAGACTAATGATCATTATTGATGTGTACTGTAGGTAGCACACAAGCCCCCAAACAGATAATTGAGAAAATAGGTTTGTTATTCGACATTGGTGACTGGCGAAATAAAACTGCTTAGAGATTACCAGGTGTAGATGTAAATAAGATTCCAATCAAGATTTGAAAAAGACGTATGTACAATCTACAGACTTAAAATGTTAACATGTACAATATAATAATATATATATAATACAATAACATGTATCTGATCAACAGAATATATAACGAACTAGATGGGAGTCTTTTGACTTGTAATTGATAGCAAAAGCACAATAGAGGTTGGTCAGTACACTCAGGTTTCTATAGTATCCAGCAGTCAGTAAACTTAGGTTTCTATAGTATCCAGGGGTCAGTATACTTAGGTTTATATAGTATCCAGGGGTCAGTATACTTAGGTTTCTTTTATATTAAAGGGTAAGCATTCTCAGATTTTTAGTATATCCAGGGGTCAGCATACTCAGGTGTCTTGTATGTTCAGGGGTCGGTATACTTAGGTTTCTTTTATATTAAAGGGTCATCATACTCAGGTTTCTTGTATATTCCAGGGTCAGTATTCTCAGATTTCAGTTATATCCAGGGGTCAGCATACTCAGGTTTCTTGTATATTTTAGGTCATCATACTCAGGTTTCTTGTATATTCAGGGGTCAATATACCAAGGTTTCTGGTTTATTCAGGGTCAACAGTCTCAGATTTCTGGAGTATCCCAGGGTCATCATACTCAAGTTTCATGTATATTCAGTGGTCGGTCGGTATACTTAGGTTTCTTGTACATTCAGTGGTCGGTATACTCACGTTTCTAGTATATTCAGGGGTCGGTATATTTAAATTTCACTGCAAAGGCTATGGAATGTCCAAAAGCAACATGTACATATTGTTTTAAAATCGCACTTAAGTTTTCATCAGTATACTTTTTGGAACTGATATTTGAGATAACGGTTAAGGATAAAACTACCTAGTATAAAAAAGTGCAATACAAAAGCAGACTTTGTAAAATCAATGTATGGATATACATCCTGTTAGCAGATTGAACGTTTGTTTGTTTGATTGGGGTTTTAAGCCGTATTTAAGGCACATGACAGCGTGCCAGCCCAATGGGTGAAGGAAACCACCCCCGACGCCACAGGAAAACAATGACAAGATACAAGGCAAATGCACAGGACATAACAGGACATCACAAAAGTTTGGCTTTGTGTTGCCGCTTAGATCAGAGAGCACCAGGGCAACATGAACCTCCCTCCAGCCACCCACGCAGATTGTAGCAAATATTGAAACCCAATGGAAACCTGTTCCTTACTTATCCATTCTTGTTGGATGATATCAAATCTTACCATGTGACTGGTCTGGAATTCCCACTGTCACCGTTGAGGAGACACCATTTTGGCTGTAATGAGGGGGAGGTAATCTCGCCTCCTGGTCGTACTGACCATCACCTTTACCACAGCCATTCATCTTGACAAGTTTACTGTTAGTCAAGTCCATGGGGTTCTCAAAGTTACTAGCACAAGCCATATGACTGTTCATATGTTGTGAGGACATGCTTACATCAGTCATGTCGTTTGGGTGGCCACTATAGTCAGCATAGTGGTCTCGGGAGTGTTCGGGCAGCAGATAGTTAGATTGGGGGATCCCCAAGGGTACATTATAAGGTAGACTGTGTTCATGGCTCTGGTGATTCTGATGATACAAACTCTGTAGGCTGTTCTGGTCTAAGGTGGCTCCGATGCGGTACCCAAATTGGCCCTGAAACATAAAAAAATCAGGTAAATTTTCTTGTTTGGAAATTCACTCTGATCCCTAGATAATAATAATAATAATGACAGGTAACCAGAATTTCTTTTTCTATGGTAAACAGCCATAACAGCTCAGCTTCGTGTTGCCCCGTAGCTCTCAGAGCACCCTCCAACCGCCCGCTACAGCTATCCAGAATGCAAGCTTTGGAAACATAAAATTTAGTAAAAAACATACTGGTCTGACGAGTACATCTACATGTATGACAATGCCTACATATACACATATTCAGAGAAAATAAAAAGAGAAAATATATTCCTCAGACAGAACTTAATGTCACATTAATACTGTGAGTTTTTTTTCTCACCTGTTCAAATCAGTATTTAATGTTATGCCACTCTTATCATGGCAGTGCATCTTTGTGACAAGGTAAGCTCATGCCACATGGGTGCCTTCTTAAAAAATATTGATAATGATGGAACTAACACTGGGTAAGCTACTAATTAAATACAACTAGTTCTGGCATAAGTACCATTTATTCCAGGGCGCCAAAAATTAACAACTACTATTTTAAAAAATCTGAAGTCCAAGTCGGCCGCAGTTTGATGCCACAAGCCCACAACCTATTGATTAAGGAGCGGATGATCTAGCCACTTGGTTATCGTCAGTCTGGGCTGCAGGGAGTTTGATATCCATCCTAGGCGTGTCAATCCATCTAGACAGATATACATGTACCTTGTACCTATATACAAAATGTAAGACTGATCAAATCGGGATTCTGTTAAGCTACATTCCTTGTTTAGAGAATATACTCGATACCTATGCTAAACAAACACAATGGTCTCCAAACAATTTAGTACAACTACTAACATCATACATGTTTACTGTCTAAGTTATGCCCCCATAAATCACCTAATAATATGACCATAACAGTGCTACTTTTGAAGCTTTATAAAGGACTTGGGGTTTGGGAATAATATCTGAGGATCAGATCACAAGTTTGCAGTTAGGGAGAATCAGGATTTACAGAAAACATAAATGTGTTTGTTTACATGCTATAATACTTTTACAACTTTCAAAACGGTGACAGTGATTTGTGGTACAAATTGTAGGTGTTTTACAGTATTCTATGTTATGTTTAAATATGTATACATAAAAATAAACTAATGCAAATTTCTAAATGTTAATAATACATTGCAAGGTTACAATTGCCTAACTTTTAGAAAGACTAGGTGTATATAAAAACAAATATAGGTGGAGGCAAGCAATTTTTTTCTGTCTAAATTTATAAAAATATATATGAATGTCACTGGGCTATAAGTTGGGAAGTCATTCTATCGTGAGCCCCCGTAGCTAAGTCAGCAGAGTGTTGGGCCTGTTACCCAAAGTTCCCGGGTTCGAATCCTGATGGAGGTAAGCAATTGTGTCTCTTCATTTATAAAAATATATATGAATGTTAATTGATTCGATTTTTCAGGAAACCATGTACACTTTCAAGTTTGTCTCAGGAAGATTTTGTAAGAGTACATTCACAGATTCTAATAAAACAAGGCATCACAAATTATATGACCACCCTCCCAACTTGTAGTAAAAATACAACCCTGCATTACATCTCTATTCTGGTGCATTATGTTTACAAGATCTATAATATAATAAGATGTTATAAAATATTCCCTTTTTTTTTTTAAACAGATAAAAGACAAAAAAGGCAGTTAAAAGCTTGTCAGTATACCTAAGTTCTTGTGCATTCAGGGGTTGGTTTACTCTTGATTCTCATATTAATGCTCAGCTGGGTTGATATATTCAACTTGTTCATATATTCAGGTGTTGATATATACTCATGTCTCCCACATATCCAGGTGTTGATATACTCATGTCTCTGGTGTATTCAGGTGTTGATATACTCATGTCTCTAGTATATTCAGGTGTTAATGTACTCATGTCCCTCACATATTCAGGTATTATACTCACGTCTCTCACATATTCAGGTGTTGATATACTCACGTCTCACATATTCAGGTGTTGATATACTCATGTCTCATATATTCAGTGTTGATATACTCATGTCTCCCACATATTCAGGTGTTGATACACTCATGTCTGTCATATATGCAGGTGTTGATATACTCATGTCTCACATATTCAGGTGTTAATATACCCACGTCTCTCACATATTCAGGTGTTGATATACTCATGTCTCATATATTCAGGAGTTGATATACTCAGGTCTCTCATATATTCAGGTGTTGATACACTCATGTCTCACATATTCATGTGTTGATATACTCATGTCTCATATATTCAGGTGTTGATATACTCAGGTCTCTCATATATTCAGGTGTTGATATACTCATGTCTCACATATTCAGGTGTTAATATACTGACGTCTCATATATTCAGGTGTTGATTTACTCCTCTCTCCCTCGTATTCAGATGTTGATACTCATGTCTCCCTAATTTTCAGATGTTGATACACTCATGTCTGTCATATATGCAGGTGTTGATATACTCCTGTCTGTCATATATGCAGGTGTTGATATACTCCTGTCTCTCACATATTCAGGTGTTGATATACTCATGTCTGTCATATATCCAGGTGTTGATACACTCACGTCTCCCTCATATACAGGTGTTGATACACTCATGTCTGTCATATAAACAGGTGTTGATATCCTCTTGTCTGTCATATATACAGGTGTTGATGTACTCTCCATTTCTCATATATTCAGGAGTTGATACATTTCTATCCAGTTCTCCCATATATCAAGGGGTTGTTACACTCGGGTTTACAGGTGGTATACTTAGGTTTCTGATATATCACATGCGTTGGTAACTGTACAGTATATACCCAAGTGTGACATAAAGAGATTGTTAGTTTATTTGTTTGGTGTTTAACGTCATTGTTAAGGGTATTTATATAAGGACAGATTATCTATCCACTTATTACTCTGGCTTACTTATACCGTGGAAAACTGTGAGGAAATGTCATAGGTTTGCACAAACTTAAAATCCAATTTTTAATCTTTATTACATTGGCTATAGCTCATTTTTACACAAATGTGTATCTATGCATGGACAGGTGTGTGTATTTAGAGTAGAGGACAGAAGCACAATTAATACTGGTCCATGTACATGTACATACAAGTGCAGAGCATACCAAATTACATGTAGCTTATTTCTAACATTTTAGCTACATGTATGTGTATATTATCACGATCAGTGTCTTCCGTTCATTTTTCTAAATTAAACCCTGTATCATAGTTCATCTAGTACAACATAACTCTTCTATTGTTTTTAAGGTAAGCATTGGGTATATCTTTTCTCTTCAGCACCAATGTAACATGTATAGATACTATGTTTCTCTACACTGTGACAAGAGAGGATGACAAAATTTCTTATCAGATGATACCTTTTTGTCTTCTCTTATCAAACTAAGTGATGTTAAGGGAGCATAAAAGCAAGATACCTGAAAACCGTTACAGTATTTAACATTGATATAAACTTACAAGGAGTCATTAAGTACTGTATTTGGAATAAAAAGTTATAGGCCTAATAACAAGCGAATAATATAGATACAGATCTTAAAGTCGCGTGGGTGCCCACAAATTATGAATGTTTGAGTTATTACAGAATAACATGTGCTATAGATATTTTTATCAGGAAATTAGTTAGAGGCTGAGAGGCTTTTCATTCATTCCACCCGCAGGTTTTTACATGTGGATTAAGCTTAAGTTAAATATCCAACAAAATTAACATTGAAAATTCTGCCAAAATATTTAAATAAGGAGGGGGAAATTTACTGTCAAATCTGGATCACGCCTTGATATATTGCTGTTACTCCAAGTGGTTATTGGCCCTTCACGTCAAAATTCAAAATGTTAAGTCGTTAGATATGATACAAGGTCATTCAGTATGGTGGATTTAAGATTTTGTAGATAAATATGAGGAATGATGTTCGAACTTCTTTAAATTGAATTTGAATTATAGCAGGATTTCTCATGGCTCGTACAAGTCTTGAATCCATTGAATATTTTTTTATATGAAATTAACCGTTCCATTGATGAAAAACTTCAAAACTTGAACTCAAATCAGAACATGTAGAATCATCAAATACAAACACCAAAAAATTTAACTGTTATATTTATTAGCATCTCCATAGCAAAAATTGCAAGTATAGTTTTCAAAATTTAGTTACATAAAGTAAACTCGATCTAGTGACCTGTATATTAAAGTGTCTTAAGTTGTCATACTGTAACTCTTAGTTAATAAAATATTAAACATGTTTATATCATTCAATTAATTATATACTTTGTTAAAGTATAATCCATGACAATTGTCTAATGCCTACTATGTATACAGCATGTAAGTAAACTAAAAAAATCTTTTGATTCTTTATATGTTCCGTACATATTGTATAGCTCTATGTACTGAAGCCAATGTAGATTCAATGTCATGCTAAATTACAGCACCTGAATACAACTTGAACTTCTGTAACAAGGTCAGTTGAAAGGCCACATGTTCTAACTTTATGAAATAGTCAGGGTAATTTTCATAGATTTGGAAAAGTCTCTATAGGTGTTTACAAGCACAATTTGATAATCATGTGGCTATGAATATATAAGCTGAAGGTATATTTGAATTTCCAGTTGAAAAGAAGAGGAATAAAGTTGTAGTGAATTGGACTGTATGACTTGTGCACAGAACTAAACAACCCAATAAGTAGCTATAGTAGAATGGCAAAGGTTCAGTCTATTGAAAAAGGTCTGTATGCCGGCAAATTATATAAATACCTGAACAATTTAAGAAAATAAATCAACTAAAGGTATAAATCCATATATGAATGAAAGGAAGAACAGAATTGTGAAGTCCCTTTCACTATAAGAAGTAAAACACGTGACGTTAACACAGGTAGACAGAAAAACACCGGACGCACCGAAATCCTTATCTTCTTAATTCAATAAGCTCGGAAGAAAAACATGCTACTTAAATTCAAATAGGGAATAATATATAAAGGGTATTTAATGAAAGTCAGTGTAAAGAATGTCATAAATGGTTTGGAAACAGGTAAATATTTGAAAAACAGACAAACCACAAGACCGTGTATGCTATATGTATGCCATGCCACCATGTTGACTTCAGACCTGGCTAAAGAGTGCACTCCAAATGACCAAACAATATCACTCAATCAATGATTAGGTTGTACAAGTACCAATAAAGTTCAGGATAAAAATATATGTACATTGTACCTTGATGGATACGGTAAATTGATTGTTTTCTAAGGGATTAACACCATACTTATGCCCAGACCGATACCCAAATTAGTCACAGTAATAGTATACTGATACTGCAGCAAACAGTTGTTACTTCTAATACTATGTTTGCTTGGGCTTCTATGTCAAACTTAGAGTATTTTCACGCCCCTTATTCAGAAGCACGAGGGCACAGGAAGCTCCCACCAGCCCCTTATTCAGAAGTACCAGGGCACAGGAAGCTCC
>JAUELC010331718.1:0-14118 GCA_031471745.1 Cryptochiton stelleri
GAAATATAATGCAATAAAGATCTGTAACCTATTTGACATTTTAAAACAAAATTACCTGCTCTACACTTTAAAAAAAAAGGGTGACTTTATTTCTAAGATTTTCGTCAAATATGATGTTTTGTGCAGTTTCCCTTTGCCGGCTTCTTTTCAAACCGTTTATAAAATATTTGTTTACAGCAAAATTGATCTATCTAGACATACATAATACATCGTTTATTCATTTAAAAAGGCAATTTAATTGCCTTCTGTCCGTAAACTCCTCAGATTAAGGTTAATTTAGTTCAAGTATAATATGGCTAGTCATTAATTGAAAGGTTTTATCTGGGACGTGTTTTTCTAAAGCGTATGATAGACATTTCCTCAAAGGCTAGTACTTGGAGTAAAACAGTCCTTTTAGTAACATCTTGTGGAAATCTTTTCCTTTGTTCGTCATGGAGTGAATACGATATTATACAAAAGAGAAACAGTTATTGGCAAAGTGTGAACCCTCTGCGAACACCTTGAGTTTGCTCCTCTAATTCCTGGGCGGAGTCACGTGCTGTTTGTTGTCGACAGGTATCCCGTCTGAACACGTGGTCCTCCGTTCTAACGCCGCCCGAAAACACCCATCCCGTCCAGAGGGGGCACATTCACCTGCTCCCCTGGGTTGGTGAGCTTTTACTAAAAGTTACTTGTCAAACTGTATGCAAAGTCATTCGACCGATAGTTCAGCTAGTGTTCGAACCACCTAAAGCTCCGTTGTGCCCATCTATCTCTCTGGCATTTGTTTTCTGGCTTCGAAGAAACTTTTTGACAGTTCGCCGCTGGTCACTGTGGGACGATTTAAATATAGGCCTATATTTTCCGAACATCGTGGATTATCATTTTGGAGTACTGTTTGTGATTTTTCTAAAAGACACTTTGCACCAAACTTTACTGAACCAAACTCTGGATTTACCACCAAATGATAAATTGTGCACTTCTTAAGAAATAATTTTATTTCACATATCTCACGATGGGGGTTTTTGTTGTGCCAATTTTATTTGTATATAGCTTAGGTATGTTCATTTGGAAACTATATTTGTTGCTTTATGTACTTGGGGTATTGAATTCACCATGGGCTATTTTTGTGTTCAAGGTGCTGTTTTGAGGGAAAGGTGGCATTCAGAGATAAACTTTTCCCAGGCAATTCTATCAACATGACGTAAGTATTATTTATAATATTCAGTTATATTTTATTCATTACGGTCTGTGTATGGAATGTTTTATATGTCCGTCGCATATCCATTTAGGCCTATATATTGATTTTAAAAAATCGTTGGTTATTCAAAATCACCATAAGTGCCTAACGTTCAACTGTCAAATGTGGACGTACACTAATAATCAAGCTACCTCATGTCAGTATAGAAAGGTTAAGCGCAAAACAGATTACAATTTGCCTATATCATAAAATAAGAGACGAATTTCCCCTGATATTAAATAACATTAACCATTTTGATATAGGAATGGGATGCACAATTTTAACCTCCTTCTCAATTACTCGATTCAAATAATATTAAAAGGACTTCATCGTCCAGATGTCTTATTCTCAGCTGTTTGGTATCAAATAGAGTTCAGTTGTCTCTTCTCGAAACGTGTCTAATTAAAAAATGATATAAGCATGTCCAATTCCTTCCCTGGAGATAATGCTTTTCTGGAAAATACATTTTTACAGACCATAACAAATAACACGGCTTATTGGAAATGTACATAGAATACTATATCATTGTAGATTAAAACCCAAATCTAATCGTTTTTAAATTTTACCGCAACACGAAAGATTAAAAGCAAATGAGTATATATTTCCATCGCAATCAATAACATAAAAAAACGAATCGAAATACATAATCTATTATTTATTTCTTATATCGTTGACGTATGAATATGTTAGTATATTGATACGTGTCTACGTAAAAATTAAGATAAAAAATTATACCTATCAAACAAAGAGATGTTAATGTAATACAGCAAGGCTACGACTCCAATGGAATATAGACACGAATGCATAAATGGGACTTACGTTTATTTTGAAACTTTTGCCAAGATTGACAGTGGTTTTAAAATAAACATAAATGTGTATCAATTATACATGTATATATTTTCATGTAATGCCTATTGTTGTGTCTACTCCCAAAACAACACCAGTTGTTGGAATAGAAATGTCAAAGTATTGATTTCTTTTAAAAGACTGTCTCTCAAACGTTTTCATTGCTAATGGCCTTTAGTTTATTTAAAATGTTTTGATAAGTATTGGACTATAGTACATCTTAAAAGCATACATTAACGTTCACGATCGATAACAACGTACTGGTTGCCGGCTTAAAAACACTGTTAAAAAAAGTGGAATACATAATAGCTGGCAACGGTTTTAGTTTGATTTACCGTTATGGCATGATTGTGTTGAAACAGATTTTATCGGGAAGATGTTGTTGTTGCACACCTGCAGATCTTGAACGCGATGCTACTCCGCGAAGGGGCGCGATCTGAAATGTACACGCGGGTGGTCGAAACGTACAAGCTGCAAAGGATGTTCACAGCGTGTCAAAGAGATTCTTTCTCAGATCATTCATTACAAGCAGATTAGAATCAAAATCATAAGTTTTTACACGTTCTTGCATGTTCTTATTCGATTGAAAATTCGAAACGGTGTAACGAGAGCGGGGGAAATGTCCGTTAAAACTTGGAAATCATGAGGAAATGTTTACAGAATAATAATTTTAACAAACATCATAACTATCGTGTTAATTTGTCAATTCAATGTTTTACCTTAAGTGTGGAATTAAATTCAATTTGATTAAATACATGCGTTTCGAATGTGTTAATTCCAATAATAATTTTGTCTTGCATTTTGTCGAAAGTGGACTGGGTTGTTTTTTTTGTGTATAATTAGCGGGCAAAATATGTGTCCTGCTCTCATCGTGCTTATCTTAAAATAAATTTCATAAATATCAACTGCTTTGCTGCTTAACGATGCAATTTAACAAAAATCATAAAAATCAAGAAAACTAAATGTTTATTGTCTCCGTACTTATAACATGTCTAGTCCAGAAAAATTATTAATTTGACGAACTTCATACGTTACAGGTTTGATATATCATGAAAAATTATCAAAATGGGTAAAATTCTTTTTATATTGAGAAATGTTGGCTTACCATGTACTTATACAGCTAAAAGTTATGCTGCCATGAATGTTGCTAAAATATAGCCGGCTAAAATAACATACCATCTAGAAATGTTTTAGTGACACAAAAATGTGTAACTTCAGTGAAATTAAATTTTGATTGAAAGTATACATATGGATGTCTATCTTTGTAATATCAATTAACGCCCATGGAATGTATTAGAAATCAATTTAAATGAGGCGATATTTTAATCAAAAAGTATCATTCATAAAACGTGTATATCTGTTCTCTCGGTCAAATGGCATAATAGTTCAATTGTTTTTCTATTTTTAGTGGCATTTCTGCGAATCACCTGGAGACCCCACGGGTATGTAACCTTATGCAAACTAATGTAATCAATATACGCATTGATATTTCTTTTTGTTCAGCTTTATTGCTATAACTAAAGTCGCGGTTACACGGGCATTTAAAATAGTGAACTTAAATGACCCGACTCTGGATTAGGTCTGGATTATTTTAGTTGACTCTTGCCCGTGTAAACGCAAAATTTAATCTGATCCAAATCACAGACGGCTCAGACCCAACCAATTTTTGCCCTTGTAACCGCCAATTAAGATTATTGGAAGAAATACAGACATGTAATATAGACAATTTGTGTCACAAACCGCTCCAACATTACTTTTTAGCCAGTCGAAGTAGATCAAGGCAACACACATGGTATGGAAAGGTTTGTGTAGCCACACCGGAATCCGACAAAGGACCTCTTGCTAGCAGGGGCAACTACATACGCGTCGCCAAGGGAGCACTTGTAATGGGCTGATTGACAATGGAGGCAGATGTCACTTGTTCGATGGTTCACTAGTGCGAAACTTTCAAGCTACGTGTGCACTAGTCGGAAATTACACTAATCCGAGGTTTTTCTGCAGTACGGTGGAAGCAAACAAATATCCAATAGAAGTATTGTGACCGGTAACAGCAGTCGGGTTGGTACGTACTCCACCCACGATGATTTTGATGATTTTTGACTGACAAACATGGTGAAAGGAGGAGGGCATAACTTTGCGGAAAACTGTCGAACACGCACATGAAACTCAAGAACGCATGCAATGATACACGTTGTTTCATACAATGGGCCTTCTGCACTTTCGTATTATTAAATACTTTTTTGTTTTAAATCCTATTCTAAAATATACTTCATTTATACAAGGGTACCGCGTTCTCGGTGTATTTGGCTTTTAGGAAAACAAAACACACATCTATGTCCCCATGGCTAATATTAAACTCTTATTATCTAATAGAAGAAAAAGGTACCAGCAGACCAAGATAGGCCTATCTATAATATACCAAGGCATAAAGCACAGAAACGTAAAGTACACTGAACGCATAACCTTGTGATGGCGTAGGTAGAGTGGTGTCCTCGTTCCTTGTCACAACTTAACCTCATCGGACCAGCGAACTTTCGGACTAGTGGACCTTCGGACTATTGAACTTTCGGAATAGTGTACTTTTAGACAAGTTAACCTTCGGACTAGTGAACCTTCGGACTAGTGGACCTTCGGACCAGTCAACCTTCGAACTAGTGTACATTCGGACTTGTGGACCTTCGGATTAGTAAAGATTCGGACTAGTGAACCTTCGTATTAGTAAAGATTCGGACAAGTGGGTATTTCCCGTTGCTTCATAAATGCTTGTCTTTCAATTGAGACATTTTCCTCTCAGACACAATTATAAGTGGATAAATGGATGCGTAAAAGCACGCCACTCACATGGGCAAAAAAATCATGCACGTATAAATTCACTGTGTAGATTTGAAAGAGCATACTTCTGTGAGTTTTGTCGTAAATAATTTGTCATCAGTTGAATCCCTTAGTTGAGTTTTGCTATGGCAAAATACTCCATATAGCCACAGCAATTATCGACGTTTATCACCATTGCATTGGTAACTTCCTATCTTTCAAATTTTTACTTTTCTCTGATTCTCTATAAGATTAATAATATTATATAATTACAAAATATCATGTCTTCTTTCAGTCTTCAAAATGGCGGAAGCAGCTTTCATTTGACTCTGACGAGGAATGTAATAATGTACCGTTGGATGAAAAGACAGAAAGGGATGAGGACAGTAAATTGAGAACGAGGCTATTTGAGGACGAGGAGTCACGAGATAGTGGACTGGGCATGGGTGATCACCTTGGTGATGACCTTTCGTTCGATCTTCCAGTCCGGAAATTCGCGATCTTTAGCGACGACCATTCATCCGATGAAATTAGTATTTCGAGCTGTGACAAAATCACTGAAATAGACGCAGCACAGGTACGTAAAAACAATAACAAAATCTAGATATAATTAATCGACTAGGATAGATACAATTGTAATGAACAATGGAAATGAATAATGATACAAATCAAAAAACAAATAGACACACTTAACAGCAAGAGTCATTTATTAGGCAAGATTACTATTATAACTACCATGAATAGAAAATAGAAAAAAATACTGGTACCCTAAAAAAAAATTACCATTTCAGAAAGCGAGAGAACCAAATCCTCAGAATCTTATTGATTCTCTAGTTGTCATTTGAATTGTATTCAATATATATATACCTTCTTTGAGTGGCATTGAGAAACTGGTAGACGAATTAACACAAGACATCATTTGACTTGAAAACGGTGTTAGTATCCATGTACATCTAAACGTTGTCCCTCAATACACCAGAAGTTGATATCCATAAGAAATTACTTGTGTTAATATATATATATCAGTGAAAGTATAACATTTTAAATACATAAATCTTCAAAATAGGAGAACTAAAATTGTAAGCAATACATTTAGAATTATGTTTCATTCATTGTTTATTTGTTACAAAATACGTTGACGTTTCAAAGAAATAATTTTTAGAAATCCATTTTGTATTATTTGTCATTTTGACAGAGCCAGAATGTTCCAAGGTGTAATTTAAAATCAACTCGAAAGAGATTCCGGTCAGTCACAAATCAGGAAACGTCACCTTTACAACAAAAGCGCCAGAGACTTAACTCGTTTACACCTGCATTGGAACACAGACAAAGACAGCTATGTCATGCAGTTAACGCCTTATCCACAGCATCCATGTCCGAGGGGCCTCTTGTGGTGTCACTGCCTAATCCGACACTATATGACAGCGGTAAGTAAGCTTTTTCCGGCTTCAAATGGAATTAATCCGCATTCTACCCGAATGCCTCCTATGGTGAGACAAGCCATGGCGTGACAAGCCAGGCCATATCTTACACACCTTTCTTTTGTGTAACATATACATTATCTTCAATCTATGTTTCACAGATCGAAGTTTATGTATGGCTAAGTTTATTTTAAATTAAAATTAAACATATTTTAAGTATAGAAATCAGCGTTGTGCAGTTTCCACGAAAGAAATATAGTTGATATTGGTAAGTTAACATAATCGGACATCAGTTTTTTTTACATAGGGCTCTTAAGCCTTGCACCCAAATGTTCCAAGTTGCAGCAAAACATATTTGGAGCGAATCTCATTCCACGCACAAAAACAAGTTACATAATAACAAATGTAATAAATAAACAACAAAAACCAAAAATAAAAAATATATATATATTTTTTTGTAAATGCCTGTCTTTGGCGGATTGCCCAAAGAGACCAAACAACAAAAAGTCGAAAGATGAAAGATGGCTATCAATTTCGATCCGATACGGTAGCCAATGTCGGTGTTTTCCATTTTCAGCAAAAAAAAACCCTTGCATTGTACATTATACAGATTTAGTCTAGAAATGTTTCATTTATCCGTCTGTCATTTTCATTTTAAAGGTAACGAAGATGATTCACTGAGTGGGGACAGCAGCCGGAAATTGATTTTGTCAACCATTGCCGGAAAACACCAAGATTTGAATTCCGTGACGCCGGATACTCTTGCTCGTGTTTTAAAGTTGGAGTACTCGGCTACTGTTGCGGAAGCTGTGGTCATTGATTGTAGATACCCATATGAATATGAAGGGGGACATATTAAGGTGATTGTTTTATTTCAACGGTAAACATTTTGAATTATTCTTTTTCAAAGAATGGCATTTGTTTTAAAAACTAACTTCGTCAACAGACATAGACTTCGGTCATACTTTCCGCAACAGGTCAACCAGAACTACGGAAATTTAACATAAAAAAAGTTTGACGTCTGCTTATAAACTTAAAACAACAGCATACATAGGCGTGGATTGTCGATGTAGGTTACTTTTTAACAGGGGATGTTAAACTGCATTTTCGGTGTGTTTTAAGTAAACGGGTTGTGAAACGTTATAACTACAATCGATGATAAAATTGATTTCCATTTTGTTTATTTTTACTTAACATCGGCGGGCGGTTGGAGGGAGTTTCGTGTTGCCCTGGTGCTCTCAGAGCTAAGGGGCAACACTAGGCTGATCTGTTTGTGGCGTCCTGTTATGTCCTGTGGTTGTCATGTATCTTTTCATTGTTTGTTGCCAGTGGCGTCGGGGGTGATTTCCTTCACCTATTGGGCTGGCACGCCGTCATATGACGTAAAACCCCAATCAAACAAACAAACAATACTTAACATCGTTTGTTGTTCTTAATAAACATGTACAATGGTAATTTCTGTATTATTTTAGGGAGCAATAAACTGTTTTACCAAGGACAGTGTAATGGAACGATTTTTGTCAAACCATGGATCCCCTTCTTCCTGCGACAACAAGCGAGCTATATTGATATTTCACTGCGAATTCTCTTCTGAACGAGCACCAAAACTGTAAGTGTTATATCTTTATATCCAATATGTTTATAAGTGGTTAATCTTTCATCTAAGCGCAAATAGGTCAGATAATTCCATTTTAAATTTTATAAAAGTCCCCAAATTACTATCTAGATTTGTTCCATTTATGCTCTTCTTGACTGATTAAAGCTGCTATATCAGGTAATTGTGACCAAACATGGTTTAAACAATATTAATTTCCTACTGGATTTGCGAACCGACCTAACTCAAACGCCGCTTCAAATTGTTGCCATAATACATGTAAAACCTGAAACCAACTGAACTAAACAGTGTGATTGTCTTGAATAGAGAAACAAATATGGCTTTTGAGAAAAAGACAAATTCCGCAATTCCGAGTTAAGACGCAGTGTATGCGCAGTACAATAATCGTTGTTTTCCCAACACCTTGTGGATTTTTTTTTTAAACTTGGATATACTTTTAATGCAATAAACTTTAAACTCAGGAAGTCGATATTTACAAAAGCGCTTTAAATTTAGGCCACTCTTTAAAGTAAATGCAATTCGAATAAATGCCATCAGTCTGATGTTTATTTATATATGTTTAATGTTTATATTTCTCAACGCTAAACTTATTTCTCAACGCTAATAGTAATCGGCGCTTTCGACAAGATTAGTATTGATTAGAACGTGTTGGTCTTACATGTTCTTTTGTATTCCCTTTAGATCCCGTTTTCTCAGAGAGATGGACAGAAAAGCAAATCAATTGTGTTATCCGAAATTACACTATCCCGAAATTTATCTTCTACACGGTGGATACAAGAACTTCTTTGAGCATCAAAAGGTATGCCAATGGATCTACATTCCTCAATTGAGTTAATTTAATTTTACTTCTCGTCTGATTTAACATGAGAAGAGTAATACGGTTTGCTATAGACTGTGGCGTTCAAGGCATGCATGTATCGAAGAGATCATTGTTTTACACCTTCAATATGCTTTCGTTCAAAGCAACATGCACCCCATGTGATTTATCTAGGTAAATACGTGTACCGGCGAGTCCATTGGCACTGGCTTCCAACAGGTCTGATTTAAATTAAATAATGTCCCGATCACCAATGAAGGCAGGCATAGTCATGTTATTGTTAATTACACATGTATTTAAGTGACTGTAGATATATATAACAACTTGAACAACATTATTTAAAAACTATCTCTGGATGAGCTCGAAATGTTGTTAACAATATACGTATATGAAGAAGATAGTATTGAAATGATATTTTGTGTCGTTCAGAAAATTACCATTTACAGTATTTTCTGTTTTTTTAAGAGATAATATTCTCTTAGAATAACCAGCACACATAATTAGTACATTTGCACACTCAAGTCTTTTTGTATCAGGTATATTGCCCTGTGCTTAATCTTGTCATTGTTTGTTGCTTGTAATGTGGTTTCCTTCACCCATTGGACTGGCACGCCGTAATATGAGTGAAATAACCTTAGGTACGGCGTAATATCCCAATCAAACAAAAAAACAATATTTAAAAAAACAAACTTCTACATTTGTAAATGTACATCCATTAATTGGTCGATTGATCAATTCACTAATTGATTTACTTTTAATTGTCGAAGAGCAATTATTATTTATATTTTTTTTTTCAGGAATTATGCACTCCTCCCAGTTACATTCCTATGCACCATACGGACCACAGAGAAGACATGCGCAAGTTTCGTGTTAAGTCGAAGTCGTGGTCGGGAGATAAGAGAACCAGATCTGTTTTCGGGTTTTAACAATTGTCCAATTTTGGATGACAGAATATGCTGGCTGTTGGATGCAATATGGTTCGAACTTTAGATATGATGTTAAAAATACCAAACTAATTCCCGTATGGATGACAACCTCTTCATATAGTTGTTTACATCTCATTTCAGATATAAAAAAAAACAAAGTTGAACACGATCTCCTAAATGTGATTGATCGTTGTGTCGAATATATGAAGGAGTTGTCATCCACACGGAATTTGGTATTCTTAACATCAACCCCAACTTCTCTATGCCATTCAAATACAATGTATATATTATAATTCTTTGAATACTGTAATAGTTAACAAATCGTATAGTGCTCATCTAAAGTATTAATACATTTAGTCCTATTTGTATCCGTGTTATTTGTATCATATAGTGCTTAGTTTATCATTGGATAAAATGTACATACTATTTACCCATATAATGTGGTTTTAATATATTTTTGTTTCGATTGGAAATAAACTGCTTTACCCAAATAATTGAAATATTGTGTTAAGAAATCAATTCTTATTCATTTAAATGAATCATAACAGTTAAATAAAGCCCATATTACCCAGTTAGTGTATGTTTGATACTAGATTACAAACACGGAAGTAACATTTTCAACTTTTAAAATAAAATAAAAAATTCAACAGTTTTCATGTCAGGTTTGGTTATGTTTTGGTTTTGGACGTAAACCTGACTAAACCTAACCTTTTTCTGTTACCAGTAATCAAAGCGTAACTAAGCCTAACCGTTTTTGTTACGAGTAATCAAAGCGTAGATAAAATACTGGTTAAAAGTGAGGAATTCGAAAATTGTATTATTAATAATGTATATGAAAAATTAAATATGTTATCAGTGTAAGGGGGGGGGGGGGGGAATCAGAATGTGTCAACAATTGGGAGATAATGTCAGAAATATTCTGGAAAAATATGTTTTTTCGGAAGTATTTATGTTTCCTGGCTCTGTTAATGTACAGATTTTCCGCAGTATTCTGAGAACTAGGCTGAGTGATACTTACATGACAGAGTGGTATACCCAATTAGAGTCCACTAGGCTTATTTTTTTACAAAGCTATTGAATCTTCCTTTGTATTTGAAGATTACCTTAATAATGTTCCAAATGCAAGACACAGAACTGAGGTGTCACGTTTATGAACATCTTCGCATAAGTTGAGAATTGAAATAGGTAGACAATGGGAGTACCAGAATTGATAGAGCAACGAAAATGTGAATCGTGCAATTTATTTCATGTGGAAGGCGAGTATCACTTTGTGTTAGTTTGCCCATTTTACCAGAGTATCCGAAAAAAGTATATAAAACTGTTTTACTGGTACAAACCAAGCGTTTATTAATGTTCAATGCTTATGTGCTGTCCGTCCAGAAAGGTCCAAAAAGATCTCGGATCGTTTATATTTCAAGCCATGAGACGACGAGACGAGCACAATATTTTATAAGCGTAATAACGTTCTTTTTAGTTTATCCCCATTGTTCTAAATGTATTGTTCTATGATTGGATATATTTCTTATGTAGTTTATCCTCACTGGTTGTATGTAGGGCAGTTACATGATATACACACTGTTATTAATTTATGCCATCATCATGTATCGTTAATTTAATGGCAAGAGGCAGTGATGCCTACGCTAAATAAAGAATTGAATTGAACTGATGCTTCTAAGTGCCAGCAGAGTGGGAAGGTTGGGGCAGCTTTTTTCGTTCCAGAAATAAAGTATATAGTAAAAGTTAAAGGCTACCCAATTTGTAATCAGTTTTTACTAGAGAACTTGTAGCTATTTTATCTTCTCTGTATTTCTTATGTGATTTTAAGCCCAATAATGCTGTGATATTTTCAGACCCATTAAACTCTCTACAGGGAATCAACAATTTTAATTGGGAGAAATTCCCACAAACTATATTGGAAATTATCCCTGTTTATAGTGCATTATTTTATAAATGGGTATCGATGCAACTTTAGTTTGGGCCCCAGCACATGTAGGTCTGGATGGTAATGAAATGGCGGATTCTCTGGCAAAGCAAGCATTATCATTTACCAACATTAATACAGATGTAAAATTTTCTTATCTAGATGTAATCAACAAAGTAAAACCATTATTTTTAAATATATGGCAGATCATGTGGGAGTCCTCTGATAAACGTAAGTTTTATTTTGAATATATACCTGCGGTTACTTCCCCTGTTTTGACATTTTCGTCACGGTGGGCGGAAGTTGTTTTTCATAGACTAATGTCAGGTCATATACCGCTAAATATTTACCTGTATAGATTTAATTTACACCAATCTGGTTTTTGTGAAGTTATTTTGAAGAAAATATTGAGCATTTTTTTGTTCAATTGTATACGGTTTATTCCCGAAAGAAATACATTTTACAATAATTTAATTAATGCAGGTATCTATAAACCAGGTATGCAGGCTGTTTTGAGTCCGGTAAGGAATTTGAAAGCTGTGTTTATTTGCGCTATTTATTTTATTATCAGTACTCACAGGTTTTGATATACATATTTACTCTTTGTGATCTCTGTTAGTCTATGTCGAAATTGTATGTTAACGTCTCCAAACTGTTATTTACTGTATTATGTCTATATGTTTGTAATTTGTGCTAGTTGGTGTTCATCAGCATGACGTGTGCTCTATTTGACTTATTGTCACAGGGTTTATTGTTTGTTGTGTCTTAGGTGTTTGTGTGCTGTTCGTTTTTGTTTTTATCTATAAGTGTAGAATGGACACGCTAATATTATAAATAAGAAGAAGAGAACACAGGTTGCATTTCAATTTTGTAAGGATATCGTAGAAAGCCACACTGTATTTTGCTCTACCATTTGGAGAATACTAGTATGTTTCTAGGTATATTCATGCTGTCAGCCATCCATTAAAGCATTCATGAATATACCTCATTTAGCAACCAACCAATATTCATTTAGCAACCAACCAACATTCATTTAGAAACCAACCAACACATATTTAGCAACCAACCAACATTCATTTAGCAACCAACCAACATTATTTAGCAGCCAGCCAACATTCATTTAGCAGCCAACCAACATCCATTTAGCAGCCAACCAACATTCATTTAGCAACCAACCAACATTCATTTAGCAGCCAACCAACATTCATTTAGCAACCAACCAACACATATTTGGCAACCATCCAACACATATTTAGCAACCAACCAACATTAATTTAGCAACCAACCAACATTCATTTAGCTACCAACCCATATTAATTTACCAACCAACCAACATTCATTTAGCAGCCAACCAACACATATTTAGCAACCAACCAACATTAATTTTGCAACCAACCAACATTTATTTAGCAACCAACCAACATTCATTTAGCAACCAACCAACATTCATTTAGCAACCTACAACATTCATTTAGCAGCCAACGCATAATACATGCAGAAATCAACCAACCAGCCAATCAACCAATCAAAGAAACAACCCAATCAATAACCAACCAACAACCAACCATTGTCAGCTCCGCTTGATCCCGTGACATTCTGCCCGAGTGTAGACCACTGCCCGTTGGACTGTTGTCCGAACGGCCGGCGAACCATTCGAGGTTGTGACACCTGTCATTGCATTCAACAAGGCAACTAAGATGTAGGCCTATGCTCTTTGAGGATTCAGATTATTACAGATATTTGTAAATGTATAAGTTCACGTCGAAAAATCGAATATATTAGAATAAATATATGTGTCGTTTAGAAACTGTCCAGTTACAGTATTGTCCTTTTTTTGGTATAACACCCTCTTAGTTATGGTGCCTGACTCTGTAGGTAGTTGGCTCGATTCCCCCGGGGGTCTCAGCCACACAATTATTACGGAACTTTGAAAGGAAGCGAAGCAATGCATATACCTTATTGGAAACCTGACTCCAAAGACCCAACAAGATAAGAGACACATACATCTCACCAGGTGGGCGGTTCGAAGGAGCTTCGTGTTGCGCTGGTGCTCTCAGAGCTAAAGGGGCAACACGAAGCGGTTGTGGCGTCCTGTTATGTCTATGATTGTCTTGTATCTTGCTGTTGTTTGTTGTCAGGGGCGGCATGGTTGGTTTCCCTCACCCATTTGGCTGGCACGAGTGAAACCATAAGCAGGGCGTAAAACCCTAACCAAACAAACAAACATCTCGTCAGCAATCTCAGCAGAGATTTCACCCAATATCTAGCTGGAGCGCCAGATAGCCACTCTCACATATATGCGACCCACCAGAGAAGAGATTTCACCTCATATCTAGCTGGAGCGCCAGATAGCCACTCTCACATATACGACCCACCTCAGCAGAGTTCACCCCTTATCTAGCTGGAGCGCCAAATAGCTACTCTCACATATATACGACCCACCTCAGCAGAGTTCACCCCTTATCTAGCTGGAGCTCCAGATAGCCTCTCTCACATCTATACGACCCACCTCCGCAGCGGGGGGGGGGGGGGGGGGGGGGGG
>JAUELC010331828.1:0-14114 GCA_031471745.1 Cryptochiton stelleri
TATTAGTATGTTGTAGCGTTCTCCTACGGTCGTGAGGGCTCTTTACAAGGATACGTTTCTGATTGATAGAAGTAAATTCCTGGCTTATGTTCAATCGGGAACAACATAGTTGGCTATAAACATTGTCTTCATTGCTCTGTTGTAAGGCAATAGGTTAAACCGAATGTTATCTTACTGCTAAACCTAAATAGCACATTTCAACTTCGCTATCTTAACAGTTTTTAAAATGTTAAAACTTAAACACAAAGTTACAGCTTTGTTTTGATAATCTATAAGCCTGTATGATATTAAGCATCAATTTATTTGAATGGCGGGATGGTAGCGTCAGGTTATTAATTATAAAGCAAAGCAATATCAAGATATAAAAACACCTTGGTTTACTAATTAACTAATGCAGATATGTATTTGTAGCCGTGTTAGTCTTCACATATAATAGACAAGGTAAGTAGTTTTGAAATTACTGGATGCAGAGGAAAGCTTGTGAATATTGAATCATTTAATTTTCTAGACTATAAGGTGCAAAACTATTTAACTTATCTAATTAACTGATAAAACATTAAAAATAAATCATATGGTGAGAAAGCGTTAAAGTTTGTTTCGCAGAAACTCACAACAGTTTCAGGTTTTAAATTTATAATACTCTCTTTGTTGCATCATTAGGATCCAGTTTCTTTTATCTGTGTATGATCTCTTTAATAATCTGTAATAAGATAGCGAACAGACGAAAACATAGTTTGATATGATATGATATATGTTTATTCACCAGCAAAATGTACACAGGTATAAGATATAAGCCAAATTTAAAAAAAAAACTGTTGGCGGGATTAAAGCTCCATGAAGCTTGCTCTATCCCTAAAAGTGAGAAAAATATGAAAGAAAACCGACCAGTGAACATATAAGAAATTAGATTGAAAATTTTATAAACCTTTATACATACATGTATTTACAAAATGTGCACAACTTTACATCAACACGGTCTTACACTGAAACAATATATTCTATTAAATGGACTTTAAGTTGCTTCTTGAACAGAGATTGAGAAGTGATCAGTCGCAGATCAGTATTTAGTTTGTTCTATTCACGCGGTCCTGTAACCTTTAACAAATGGTAAGAAACATTACTTTTGTAGTAAGGCTTATGTAGGTTAGGAAGCTGCCTATAATCTGTTTCGAAAGATAAAGTGGCCATTACGAACCTCTTGCAACATTTTCTGGGATTGTCATACATGTATGTATCCTTAATGGCATTTTACAACCACCTTAAAGGATGACAGCAGAAGGTGTTTATCAATTGTGCTAAAGCAAGTACCATTTGAGACTTCCATGCCGTTCTAGAACTGTAAGCCGTACTACAAAAAGCACCATTAGTAAAAGATTCAACACATTCCATAACCAGGCGTTGTTTGCAAGGTAAAGCAGGATTGCACTTGCGTTGGTAATTGTGTTTGTAAATTGATGTATTAGTATTGCCAAACAAATGAGCGTTTTACTCCATGAAAGATGGGAGGGATGGGGGTGGCGCAGGGTTTATTTTGATGAAGTCTGTGTTATTCTTCTTATGGTTGCCATGAGCAAAAACACTGAAAATAATACCAGTAATAATAATGCTCTGAGCTGCATGGAACCTAACAGATATTTCATTTTGACTTTAACGAAGAGCATAACGAATCTAATTTCTAATTTGACCCATTTAAAACAGGTCATTGCATAATTATCAAGAACTTATTCTACCAGGTCTTCCATTCAGAGAAGGACAAAGCATGTACATTTGGGGTACAATAAAGCGAGGTGTTCGGTGTTAAAAAAAACATGGAGGTAACTTTTTCAAGATCCATTGGTTTTGGGATGAAAAACAAAATCGTTAGAGGTTAAAGCTTGTTCATAGTTTTTGCGGCCGTGTTTTGTGCGTCAGATTCGTCCCTTGGAATTTGAATGGTATCAATCCCACTATGACACCAACTTCAACTCTCCAGGTTTTTATACTAAAAGCCACCGGATATTGACATTGGCTTTCAAGTTTCGTTTCTCAAGAATTTTATACGATCCGAATATCCTGTTTCCACAGCCTTTCTGTCATAACCAGTCATAAATAGTGACACTTAGGCGATAAGGTATTTTGGGGAAGACATCAAAGAGGAGTTGTCCGTGTGATCCTTAAGTGAACATTACCAGACAGATTTGTGTTGGAAGTGTTTTTTAATTCAGAAAACGCCCCGAGGTTATAATGACCATACTATAAAAAAAAAATATCTCTTATACTATCACAGCCTTAGGCATTTCCTGATTCAAGTGGTGAGAACATTCAGACGACTGCACAAATTCAATCCGTACACACATGTATAGGATGCGTCAATTTGAAACTCTGAATCCTAGAATCACCAATACTGGCAAAATTGCTTAAAGCATAGGGCTCGAAAAGTTTAGGGCCAACCTTCATGAAACCAGGTTTGCGCTTCCACGATAGACTGCAGTGTTGTTGCTTTTTGCTACTGCAGTTGGCTGTTTTCACCGTGTCCATAGAACCTTTGCTGCAACGAGTGGATCTTGTATCCAAAAATCTAATCTAATCATGAAATAGAGAAAAATAGAGAATAGTGTATAACATAACACAGAGATAAAGACCCAAGAAGAATGTAGTAAATCAGAAAAGAAAGAAAGATCCACGAGAAATATAGACTATTATTAAACAGAGACAAAGATCGTAGAATAATATCCACAATAAAGCAGAGATAAAGACCTGAGAATAATGTAGTAAATAAGAAAACAGAGGTAGATATCCATGAGAAATATAGCCTATCATTAAACAGGGACAGAGATCTTAGAATAGTATCGACAATAAAGCAGAGATAAAGATTCGAGAAGAATGTAGTAAATAAGAAAACGGAGGTAAAGATCCATGATAAATACTAGTATAACCTATTATTGAACAGAGATAAAGATATTAGAATAGTGTCGGTAATAACTCAGAGATAATGATCCAAGAAGACTGTAGTAAAGATGATAATAGAGGTAAAAATCGATGAGAAATATAGCTTATTATTAAACAGAGATAAATACCTTAGAAAAGTGTCTATAATTAAGCAGATGACATAAGTCAATCCTTAACAGAGACAAAGATCCAGGAGAAATTGTCAATCATAAAACAGGGATAAATATCCAGGAGGAATAGAGTAAATCATAAAACATACATAAGTATAAAACAAAAATATAGTCAATCACAAAACTGAAATAAAAAAAACAACAAACGGAATAGAGAATAGAAATAAATAAAAAACAGAATGATCAATCGCCAAAACTGAAATCCAAAAATCCCAAGGGAAAGTCAACCATAGAATAGAGACGAAGGTCGAAGATGAATAACTCGATCATAAAACAGAGATACTTATCCCAGAGAAAAATAGTATATTGTAAAAGAGACATGAATATCAAATAAAAATAAAGTCTATTACAATAGCAAACAAATACCTAAATTAATAAGAATTAAACGGAAAGAACACCTACAAATAAAGTGTTTCTGAATAGACAGACCGTATTTGCAGTTTACAAAAATTGTGTCCTGAATCCTGGACATTTGTCATTTTGTGTGATAGAGCTACATTAAGCACAATATTGTATGGTGGACACTTCATATAATATAGGTGGTACCTCCTGGAAATGTACAATCATTCAGTAAATATCCTTTAAAATCACCACCAAAAAATGACAAAATTGTTATGAAGGTCTTCTGGGAATATTTATTTAATAATTTCTATCGAGACGCAAATATTGTGGCATGAAAAATGCAACATAGAATCAAATGCTTTTTTTTGTGTCTCTCGAGAGACTACGATAGAAATCTTCAAAGTAAGGACGCCATATCTGGACAAATCATATCAGAAAATGATATCGGCATCCCTTAGGGCACACTTAGAATAGATTTGCTTTTCCAATTTCCCCTGTATTATGTGACAATTTAAGTGCGTTTAATATATCGATTTAGTTCGAGATAATACTTTAATTATAACGTTACATTTCAACGAAATGTTTATAACAAAGGCACATGAAGCAAACAAAAAACAACAACAACAAACAAATGAAGGAAAATTGGATATTATTTTGCTTAATGTTTTTAAAAATAAATGTACAGAAATTAGACAAAAAGAGCGTAAATTAGAAATCCCGACGCCGAATCTGAAATTGATCTGATAGTTCTGTGTACACATTGCTGTCTTTAATTGCTAGTCATGTTCCTAGGTTTGTTTAAATATCACCGTCAAACTATGCCCAGATAATTATCCACATTGTGTTGTTGAGGGTGTAGGAATTTGTGTTCATACCAGACACCTAAGACCGATGGCCAGCAACTTTTTAAAATGGGCATTCCATTGATGAGCTCATCATATAAGGCATATGTTTTATAACGTTTTCACTAGTCCCCTTATCAAAGTACCTTGTTACAACGGTATTTAAGCCCCTTTTACCATGGTTTGTGCTGATTTAAGTGAATATTCCTCTTATCGGAATCGAAACCGTATATAAGAAGTACCATGATACACCTGTAGTTTAGCCCGTTGAACCAAGCCACACCATGGGCGGACCCTTATAAAAAATACCAGGTAACGTTATGTTACGTTATTTTGGCCCATTTTGCCATAGTATACTATGTTATAAATCGGACCCATTAAAAAAATAGCCTGCTAAAAGAGGCCAAAATACCGTTGTGCCATGGTATTTTTTTAATATGGGTCCGAATAATTATAACGGTAGTTTGGCCTCTTTTACCATGGTAGCCTTGGTATAGCCTGGTGAAAGAGGCCAAAATAGCATTGTAGCATAGTATATTTTTTACAAGGATCCGATATTTTGGCCTCTTTTACCATTGTATAACATGTTAAAAGTGTCCGAAATGGCATTGTACAATAGTAATTCTTGTTTCACTAATATCTCTCTTTATTTCGTACTAATTTCATTTAACCACGCATATCAAAATTGAAGTTCTTGACAAATCTTGCTTTGCGTTAAGCATGATATGCATGGCAGGATTTTTTGCTGATTGAATGTACAAGAAAGTAGGGCAAAATTATTACCTTAACATTTTAGCATAAAGTCCTTCACTTTGAAGTACAAAACTAATACAAATCTGGAATGAATAGACAAAAGAACACGAGATTAATAGCGAAATTGTCAAGAAGAAAAAAAAATCAACCTGATATGCACATGATCCTTAGTTGACATATCATTAGTCACGAATAGAGAATTGCTGTCACGGTGAACATCTAGTTGTCATTGTGGTTGTTGCGCTTAAGGTTTTGGTGGACAAAATGTCCAGAGACCGTAGTACCCCTGGTCAAAACTATTTTCCGTCCTCTTTAACGATCACAGTCTGAGGCGCTTTCAACTTTCTCCCGCATAACCGTCATTTGAACACTTCCGATAAACGGAACTAGTTGAGCTGTAGTTTAAAAAACGTCAATGGAAGACGGTTCAATACATATCATTATTAATTATTTACAGAGTTTACGTTGAGAAGCAAGGTACATTAACGTCGTTGTTGTGGTCAATTTACATTACATTTCTCGTAGTATTCATCTACGTTACATATTATAATTATGTAAAACCATCACTGTACATCAATCTATATTTCAAGCAGATTGTTATATGTATTACCATGGAGATAAATCATCAGAACCATTCAGTCCCTCCAGGCCGTTCGGACTAGTGTTACACGGTCGAGTAATTTATCCGATTGCAAAATATAGTAAGATGGCCTATCCGAAGGTCTTCATATTGCAATGACTCCGTTTCAGAGGATGTGCTTGCCTGTCTAGGCCTTCTTACAAAATGTAAACACAAAATCTCACGTCACTTCAAGCTGACATCATACAAATTCGACACCACTGGCCTTCCATAACCGATTATGACAAAATTGTTTTAAACTCTACGTAGAAATGGGGTGACCAAAGAACAGCCTGCTGACTAAAAATCTACATTCTTTTTGTAGACGGTATTATAGCCATTTAGCCAAATACAGAGGCTTTCTCGTTCATTCTACTTACTATAGCGACTCAAGTAAACAAAACTGACATAAATTTTTACGAAGGGAAATTACTCTACCAACCCAAAAGGAGCAATTAATATATACGTGTGGTCTGTCTCATTGCAATTATGACTTCAAATGTAAAAAGAAATTGGCAGTCCATTACTCAATCTGAGTGGTAACATTTCAGACCCATTTGCATTTACTCATTTTTACTTATACGACAACAATCTTAGAATCATCAGTCTTACCTCGAACAAATGAGATCAAAAGGGTATACACCTTACGCCTTTATCCACAACACGCAAGAGACTCACCTGTCTACACGACTTGGAAATGTAATACCACACTAAAATGCTATGCGTTGTATATTGGACGAATAAACGGTGGATTAGCGGTGGACTTTATAAAAACAATGTCGCATTGTATACAGTTTTTTTCTACAAACATATGGTGATTTTATTTTCGGAATATATAAATGGCGAATGATATAAACATTCTGCAAAGCTGTGAATCTGACACTTAGTGGTTAACAGAAATTCAACTAAAAATCCCGATACTGCGCATAAAAGTTTATTTCCATTAGTATTGCATAGAAGATCTCATAAATTAATCGCAAAACACTGTATCAGTGGAATTATATCGTTAATAACCAAAGGCAATCAGGCAGTCTGTTAAATTGCGGTGTATATTTCACTGTCAAGTTATTCCTTGGACATTTGTATAATTTTGATATGGGTTAACGGGAGTCCAGTGGTTATATAAGTTTTGTAAGTGACAATATGTGACAGACACCGATTAATATTATATGCTATTACAATACACTGTAGTTCATGACGATAAATAACGAAAGAGTATCAGTTTTGTCATCATTTTGTCACTACAGTGATAAGTTCCGTATAATTGACTGTCAACAACTTCTTTATGCATTGGTTACAAGGTTTCAAGCTGATGTTAGATATCGTTCGTTAGCAGCCAGGATGCTGACGAAGAACTAGCCATCCTGCGTAAGTTTGTATTTTTAATATCATGACCAATTTCAAAATGCCACTCAAATGAGGAATTTTGTCACGTTTGTCAGAAGGAACCATATACCTGCCATATCACCATACTCGTTACATTGAGAAGTTGACACATATATGTTTGTCTCCGGTTTGTGTTACCGTATCCCTGCTGTTTATATGGCTGTGAAATGCGGTGTTCATAATACAGTTGACATGTAATAGACGACCGGTCAGATGACATTTATAATTTATCGGAGTTTATTACAATACCTCTGGCTTCTAGGTTTCTCGCTAAAATGACTCCGACTGACTAGAATGAAGATTTTTTTCGGAATGAAAGTAATATTCTCATCGCGTCAGCCACGATTTATTGTGAACAAACTGACATTGGAAAGTGAACTATTCTGTCTGTGGGATTGAAAACAAATTAATAAATTCTTCAAACATTGGCAATACAACAGATTGTTACATGATTCACTCTCAGCGAGTACATTTAGGGCCCATTTGTTAATATTACCCTATAAATAGTATATTTGGAGCGTCATGAGCGTCAATTGGTTACAAGCACAATATAGGATATGTGCAGTCGGAGCGATTGCAAAGGCAAGACCCTGTTCACAACAAAAACATCATGACGGAAAAGGTGCGGACGAACCTTTTACAATATTCAAGCGTTTGCGGTGAAAACAATTGTGTTCATCTTCCATTGTTTTCAACACATCCTCTTTCACTTTTAAAGCGCGCGCCCATGTAGAGATGCTGACAGTTCAGTAAATTGGTACTATATTCTTTGAATGTTGATCCGTCAAAATCTGTTTTCTATCGTACCACCGATTTACCGCACAGGTGCGGAGTGGCTTTTACTATGTTACCTACCGGTTTCCCACGAAATACTGGCTCTGGCAAAGTCATCATAAAAGTGAAATATGATGTAAAATAACAATGGGTTTAGTATAGTGTGACAGTTTACCTCAGCCAAGATTTAAGATTAAATCAGCCCATACATCAATGCTATTTTCATTAAAGAGCAATATATAAAACATTTCTATTAGCAGTAAGTGGCCATAAATATACGCTTCCCTGTCCCGATGATTAAGTTGAATTCTTATTGTTTTTCCTTAAACGCTACACATTCATATATAACCACATAAATGATAAGGATACTCAGCCTTCTGGGAGTCAAATTTAGATAAGTAAAGGCAATATGACAATCCATTACATTTCATAACATAAAATAATTTTTTGTTGGTATGCATGTTTCTGTATATTTGCCAAAATCAATATTGACACGTCTGTATTAAAAGGCATTCACGGACCTTTATATTACAGATATTAAATGTCTTCCGGTGATTGAGCTTGAGTATAAAATTAAGCCATAGCCCACTCTCATAGACAACATCATCTTTGTATGTCTGCATTTTCAAATTGTTTACCAGGTATAGGTATAACTATCATACTTGCTTGAGTAGAATTTAAAAATAACTTCTACTGTAGTCGCATCGGATAGTTTAAACAAAATGCTATTAAACGTTAATATAAAAACATAGCACAGGTCTTACAAGATTACCAGATCAAGACACAACCACTTAATATCTTTTAAGAGGAAGCGATAATTTCAAATTGAACATAATTATCAAATCGTCTACCAAATCACACACACGTGCTTCAACAAATGTAACGTTCAATCTTTGACCGTGGTAACAATTCCATCTCAGTAATTCCAATACTCCACCGATTCCTTACATTCAATACTTGACGTACACAATTATTCGCAATGCATGATTTAACCATTTGGTTGAAAATACAGTTGGAAAGAAATAGTCTCACAATATTTTGGTCTAATCGTCATACTCTGACATTTAGGTACAATTTATACTGAAATGTACGTTAAACCCTGTTCTATCAGTGAAGGGGCTGCATTGGTCTACGTGCTCAAACTCTGAAATTGTAGACTGTACATTTTGTCAAATGTTGCATCATGTGATATTTTCAGTATATGTCTTGTGATTTAAGTACGATGTGGCGTCGCAAAACACTGTATCAGTGAAATTATATCGACAATAAGTAAAGTCAATCAGGCAGTCAGTTGAATTGCAGTTCATAATTCACCTTCAAAATATTCCTTGGACACTTGTATAATGTTGACATTGGTGAACGAGAGCCCAGTGGTTATATAACTTTTGTAAATGACAATACGTGACAGGCACCGATCAGCGTGGCATGCTATTACAACACACTGTAGTAATTATCCCGATTCTCGCCGAAACTTACAACGAGGATAGAGTAAATAAGAGTATCAGTTATGCCATAATGTTATCACTACACAGATAAGTCCCTGATGGTTGACTGTTAGAAACTTCCTAATATCTTGGTTACAACGTTTCGAGCTGATGCTAGATATCGTTCGTTAGCATTACTTGAAAACAATATCTGGATTGAGCTTGAAACCTTGTAATAAACATATGAAGAAGTAGCTGTGGGACCGTAGCTAAATACGTCACTCTTCGTAATCAGGATGCTGACGAAGATGAAGCCATCCAGCGTAAGTCTGTATTGTAAATATCATACCCACCTTCTGCCACTCAAGTAAGCAATTTTGTCTCGTTTGTCAGAATGAGTCATATCACTATACTCGTGACATGTAGAAGTTGACATGTATATGTTTGTCTCCGGTTTGTGTTGCCGTATCCCTGCTGTTTATATGGCGGGGAAATGCGGTGTTCATAATACAGTTGACATGTAATAGACGACCTGTCAGATGACATTTAGTATTTATCGGAGTTAATAACAATACCTCTGGCTTCTAGGCTTTCTCGCTGAAAAGACTCAGACTGAAAATAATGAAGACTCCTTATGGAATAAAAGTAATATTCTCATCGCGTCAGCAACGATTTATTATAAACAAACTAACATTTGAAACTGAACTATTTTGTCTGTGGGATTAAACACGAATTTCAGTAACTGGGTTTTTTATGATTGATAAACTGTTTCGGTACATTTGACAGTAAATTGTTGGGAAATAAATAGACAGTGACGTTATATTGTGATTGTTTTCATCACTGCGACATTAAAGGTGTACTTTATTAACCCGTGTACTGTGCGATAAATTACCAAATACTCAAAAATGGTGCATAAATTCGACAAACATTGGCAATACAACAGACTTGTTACATGATTCACTCTCAGCAGGAACATTTATGGCACATTTGCCACAATTACACTATATGTTGTCCATTGGAAACGATAACGTACTAGAAAGTCTCTTGTTATTGCCTTCATGATATTGGCAATTGGTTACAAGCCCAATCTTTACCGATATATACCATCATTCATTTTGTGCATAGGTCAATTTACGATATAGGATATGTGGAGTCAGAAAGATTGCAAAAGAAAAACCCTCTTAATAAAAAAAATTGTTTCCATTGTTTTCAACACATCCCCTTACACTTTTAAAGCGCGTGCCTATTGTAGAGATCTTAACAGTTCAGTAAATTAGTACTATAGTCTCTGAATGTTGATCCGTCTAAATCTATTTTATATTGTACCATCGATTTACCTCACAGGTACGAGGACGTCTGTCGATATTGGGTGTATCGGGAAAGTTCATAGGGGTGAAGATGGCGGAGTGGCTTTTACTATGTTCCTACTGGTTTCCCACCAAATACTGGCTCTGGCAAAGTCGTCATTAATGTGAATACGATGTAAAACATCAATAGGATTAGTAGTTCGACAATTTAACTCGACCATGATTTAAGCTTATATGAACACATGCATCAATGTTATTTTGATTAATGAGCAATATATAAAACATGTTCTATTAGTAGTAAGTGGCCATAAATATAAACTTGCATATATTTGGCATTACTTTAATTTACAACCATCGGTTATGTCACATAATGTTTTTACTTCGTTTTCCCGACAGGTTCATGTTATATTATTCAGGCTTTTTTTGTCAGGATACGTACCATTAAATTTGTATTTACACAGATTTGGGTTACATGAGAATGGTCTTTGTAATCATTGTTTATTTACATAGGAGACGATCGAACATTTCTTGTTTCAGTGTGACATGTTTAGAGATGAAAGGGAGGTTTACCTACAGACATCTTATTTCCACAGGTGCTCACAACCCCCACTCTAGACAGTGTTCTTAGTCCACAAGCTAATGTCAAACAAATTTTACAAGCTACAGCACACTATGTTTTAAAATGCAATAGATTTTAATATGTTTTATAAATGTATGCATGGCATTTTACTTGTTACACAGTTTTTATGATATGAAAATAAGAATATCTTGTTTTGGCGTAAATCATCCAAAAGGATGGAAAAACGCCACAAATCCTATAACCAACCAACCAACTCAACTTGCATATCCCAATCATGAAGTTGAACTTCAAACTGTTTTTCGTTAAACGCTTAACCTTCATATATAACCACACTAAGTAATAAGGATACTCAGCCTTGTGGGAGTAATTTTAGATAAGTAAAGGCAATACTACAATCCATTACATAACCTAATATACAAGCAATTATTGTTGGTATGCACATTTTTGTATATTTGCCAAAATCAATATTAAGCTTCTGTAAGGCATTCGCCGGACCTTCATATAACATATAAAAAATATCTTCCGGTGATTTAAGTATAAATTTGAGTCATATAGATTGCCCACTTTCATAGACAACACCATCTTTGTATGTCAGCATTTTGTATATGTAGATGTATCATACTTGCTTGAGTATAATTTAGAAATATATTATGCTGGCCTCGGATAGTTACAAAACGTAATTAAACGTAAATATAAAAACACAACACAGGTCATTGGATTACAAGATCAGGACACAAACCCTTAATGTCTTTTAAGAGGAACCGATAATTTCAAATTGAACTCAAATGTGAAATCTGCTCCCAAACACGCACATGTAGTTAATCAAATGTAACATTCTATCTTTGACTGTTGAAACAATTCTAACTCCAGTATACTTGGACGGCCAACTTTTTCAGGTAATGATTTTAAAATATACATTTTTTGAATCCATAAATTCCAAGTTTGGAGCTTACGTACACTGCTTTCTTTGAAGATTCAGTTTACAAGGCATTGAAGACCTATCGGTAATAAAATCGCGAACAGACGATTATATCTTATTATCGAGAGATAAAATGATACTGTAGTTGTCAAGATCCTATTGGTTACTCTTAAAAGACAGAAATGGCTTGTGTCATAAAAGTACTGAAAAGTACTAACGACCTCTGTCAATAATAATCGGAACCGCATGAAATCTGACGTATTTCTAAATTGAGCATTTTGAAGTAGGGTCAAAGAAAACTTATAATTGGCAGCAAAAAGGGGTTCTTGCTTTGCTTTTCTACTGAACTACTCCTCTGTCAATAATAATGCTTCCTCCATGGACCCTGACGGATTTAATTTTGGAACCTGTTTTGTTTTTAATTTAGACCCCAGGAAACAAATTCCGGCAGAGTAAAATAATAAGGAGGGCATAACTTTTGTTCCGATGGAGTCGGTCTTCAATAGTTGTAAGAAAATACTTACACATCGTTATGTAATTATGATGAACTTAGTTCAACCCACTTATCCATATAACTGGGTAGTATGTAGTGATGCTGGCTAACATACAAAATGTGTTCTATGTATCAGAAATTGAAGTGATTTTATCAAGATCAATTGACTTCAATCTGTTATGTAACTTCTACGAAAAAAAAATCAGTAGATGGTAAAAGCGACTTCGCCGGATATTAAGCCATGGGCAAAATGCTCAGTACGTTAGATATGTCCCTTACGTTTTAATGACACATTTCACACTATGCCACCAACATCACCTCTCCAGCTAGTAATGCTAAAAGCCACACTGCAGTCACCTAATTGTTTTTAAGGTTTCGTTTTTCGAGAATATTGCTGTATCCGAACATCCTGTTTGAATGACCTTTCTGAAGAAGCCAGTCATAAATAGTGTCATTGAGGCGACAATCTTTTTTGTAGAAGACACTGAAGTCATTTTGGCCTTGTGATCCTCAAGTTTTTAACGCGGAAAACGCTACGAGGTGATGATGCCCTTGTTAAAAAAAATCCTCTACCCTATTACACGATCACAGCTGAAGGCATTTCCCGATTATTCCCAGCTGCCATTTGAAAACATTGACAGCTGAAAAAATTAAATCAATACACACATAGGCTGACCCAGATTGTGAATGAATCCCAAAAACACGAATGGTTCCTAAATTGTTTCGGACGAGAACTCGAAAACCAGAATACCAATCTGTCAGTAAACAGGGATAAATATCCAATTGGAAGAGTCAATTATAAATCCGAGATAACGATCGAAGATATATAGAATCTATCATTACACAGATATCAAGATCCAAGACTAGTCAATCATAAAACAGAGAAAAACTGAACAAGAATAATAGTCAATCATGAAACAGAGATTTATTGAAGATGCAAAAAGAGTATGCAATGATAAATCATAGAAAAATAGTCAATCATAAAAAGCAACCATACGACAGAAGTCAATTAGTCGTAAAGGTATAACAAAAAAATCCAAGACAGATAAATGTCAAGCAGAGGCGGATTTAAGAAAAATATAGTAGAACATAGATATATATAAACGAGGAATGGTCAATCATAAAATCCAAGAAAATTGTCAGCTATACAAAATAGTCCAACAGAATAGTATATAATAGATGGCCATCCTGCTATACAGATCCAGCAAATAATAGTCAATCAAAAATAAATTGAGCCAATCATACAGGTCAAATCGAAATAGTCAGTAATAAAACCGAGATAAAGATCTAGTTGAAATGGTCTATAATAGGGCAGACTTAAAGATCCAGAGAAAAACAAAGCAGAATTATAGTATAGTATAGAATTCATCTATTATTAAGCACAAATACAGATCAAAGAGAAAAAAGACAGTCATAAAAGATAGATAGATAAAGATCAAGGTTAACAAATACATCAAAGAGATACCATACTCAACAAACGGGCTCGACAATTAAAACGACCTCCCTCAGGGGGGGGGGGGGGGGGTTATAGTAAATTTTTTTTTAGCATTTTTTATGTATTAAGAAAATATTTAAAT
>JAUELC010331939.1:0-14112 GCA_031471745.1 Cryptochiton stelleri
CCCCCCCCCCCCCCCCCCCCCCCGTCCCCCGTGACACAATGGCCCTTACGCCTGTGTATTCAGAGATTTACAATACTACTACAATGCCCAGTTCTGAGATCTAATTATGTTTCTTTAAAGCTCTTCACATACTGGTGTCAAACATGAACACTGATAAGAGTGTTGATAAATTAAATACATTTTTTTGTCTTATTTAAATCAGGTTCGTTTATAAAATTGAAGAGTAATGTTTCTTGAGAATACCTAATATGAACAGTATTTATCGCTAGTTTGGGATAACATTCTTTTAGTTTAAAACAGATACTAAGTATTTAACTTAATATAATATCCTATATTAGCGTAAAATAATGGCCTATAACTATTTATGAATACAGAAAATATAGTCTTTTGGGATTAAGCTCAGTCCATGTTGCGTTGTCTTTCTCTTACTAGGACATGCAACTGTGGCGCTGACACACATTTAGGGGTTAAAATTCACGGCGTCTCTGACGGTGGCAACTCCCCCCTTAAAAAAAACCCCACAAGAAAACAACAACACCCCACTGGAAATACTAGTTTGTGTTTAACTCTATTTGTATTATTTATTTTCTCTGTAGCTTCACACCCAAGTTTACTGGTCATTGAAAAAGTTTCTACACAACCTATGGTTCATCATGGCTCTTTGACTCTGAAATGTTCCGCAAATGTCTCTGGTGGTGAGCTCCCTACATTAAGTTGGTTTTGTGATCCGTATTTCGGTAAAGGAATTCAGACTTCGAATGAGACACATATTGTATCGCATCTTACTCTCACTAGACTAGAATACTATTGGAATGGAAAGCGTTATTATTGTATGTGCTGGGGTCGTACTTCTCATGGCTGGGATGAAAGGCCTTTATTTCAATACAATATTTTATGTAAGTATTCTTGTAATAAAAGTGCACAATTTAAGGGTTTCATTTTCTTCTTTAGTCTATATCACACGGCATTTCGGTCTATGCCACACGACTTTTCGGTCTCTATCACACGACCATTCGGTCTATCACACGTTGAATAGGTCTCTATCACACGACTATTCGGTCTCTATCACACGTTGAATAGGTCTCTGTCACACGACGATTCGGTCTCTGTCACACGACGATTCGGTCCGTGTCACACGACGATTCGGCCTCTGTCACACGAGGATTCGGCCTATGTCGCACGACGATTCGGCCTCTATCACACGACGATTTGGTCTGTCATACGACGATTCGGCCTCCGTCACACGACGATTCAGTCTCTGTCGCACGACGATTCGGCCTCTGTCACACGACGATTTGGACTGTCATACGACGTTTTTGTAAAGATACCAGATACCATCGGCTTCAAATTAAGATATGTTTCCATCTGATACAGATTAAAGAGAAAACTGAAATCCGCAATTCCATATATAGTGTACATAATTAAAATGAACGAGCAACTTATAAATGCCACTGGAAGATGCTATGGCATGGAAAGTCCACCACACAATTAAATGCTTGATGTGGCTCTCGCGATGTTATGGAACAAATCTGCAAACTAAGAGTACCATTTGTTAAAAACCGCTTGAAACAGGTGATCTTATAGACTTTATTTGCATGTTTTGTATTTGTTACTCATTAAGAACAATATTTGGTGCTAGATTGTTCCATCAACGTTTGCTCTATCATTACGAACGACTATGCTAAAATAAAATTCTGTTTTGTTTTTCAAGACTAAACTTCTTTTGCATGGACGAATAATTTTATATCAGTTAACCCAACCTGTCGGAAAATATAAGCTTATACCGGTACCGTGTGGAATGCGACCGCTCCCTGTGCCTTAGATAATAAATTTTTATAACCTGATAACGGTATTTTATATATACCAAAACTTTCATTTACCACAATATTTGAACTTGGTATCCTACAGGTGAACTTCGTAGATGTGTCTCGGAAATGAACTTATGTCACACTGTCAATGATAATTAACGCATCTTATATAACAATCATTTTTTGTATTATAAATATGTATTTGCATGTTTTCAAATGCAATTGTATTCTAGGATAACAACCTTTGTCCTGATCCTGCAATGATGTTGTTTATATTTGTATGTTCAAGTTGGTTTATATGAATAAATGAAGTTGTTTTTCATAGAAAGCACATAATGGCTTAAGTGTAGGAACCAATGCATGTCAACAAAACATAGGAACATTATTATGTAAACCAGTTTATCAAAACAATATACCATTGCCTTAAGTACGGAGTTCTAAAGCGAAACGTCACCAAGTAACTAAATCAGAAGTTGAATTCCATATAAATTTATCTAAATGGTATGTTTAAAAACATTCTGGTTTTGATGTGCTTAAGAGCGATTTGTTTGGGTTAGTTCAAGAGCAACTATTTACGACTGGTTTTTGTATGTTTAAAAGCGACTGGTTTTGGTATGTTCAAGAGCAACTGGTTACGACTGATTTTGGTATGCTCAAGACGACTGGCTTTGGTATGTTCAAGAACGACTGGTTTGGGTATGTTCAAGAACGACTGGTCTGGGTATGCTCAAGAGCGACTGGTTTGAGTATGTTCAAGAACGACTGGTTAGGGTATATCCATGAACGACTGGATTGGGTATGTACAGGAACAACTGGTTTGGGTATGTTTAAGAACGAGTAGTTTGGGTATGTTGAAGAACGACTGGTTTGGGTATGTTTAAGAACGACTGGTTTGGGTATGTTTAAGAACGACTGGTTTGGGTATAGTCAAGAACGACTGGTTTGGGTCTGTATAAGAACTACTGGTTTGGGCATGTTTAAGAACGACTGGTTTGGGTAGGTTCAAGAGGAACTGGTTTGGGTATGCTTAAGAACGACTGATATGGGTATGTTCAAGAACGACTGGTTTGGGTATGCGTAAGAACTACTGGTTTGGGCATGTTTAAGAACGACTGGTTTGGGTAGGTTCAAGAGGAACTGGTTTGGGTATGCTTCAGAACGACTGGTATGGGTATGTTCAAGAACGACTGATTTTAAATATAGGTCACACGTTAGTCTTTTTTTAATAAGAATTTTGCACACATGTATATTATGAATAAGCTACATTTACTGGAGACCGCTAAAATAACTCTGAAAATCGTGAAAAAGTCACGAAGTGTATCGATTTTATAATTCGTATTTGACGCGACTTAATCTATGGGTGTGTTACTGCTTGTGTCAACCGCGGGAACATTGTACGGCAGAATGTTTATCTAGCTGTGCCGTCTATAGACTCAATAACTGTAAATGGGTTCACTAAGACGCAGTAATAATATCGATATGAGTGAGTGCACATTAAGCATCTCTTACTTCTATAAGGGATTATGTCTGAAAATATACTTTGAATCCAATATGATAGGTAAATGAAATATGTAATGGACTAATGGATATTTTTTATCCACTGAACCATTTCGGTGTGTAAAGGGTGTTTGTCGATCCGTCAACTGATGGGAAGTGGGCAATTGATATTGACCATTCTGGAAACGCTCAGCGAATCATGGACATCATTCATGGTTATGGATAAATTATGTTGACATGGCAGATAATAAGACAAATATTACGACTACCGCTTAGGAGTTTACATAGCATAGTAACAATTCCGAAACAAGAGAATGAATTCATAGTGACTCAACATTTCGGTTTATTTGCCAGACTATCTTCAGTAGTGATGTAGCTCACGGGATCCGGAGTTTGTTACTACGTAAAAGCGTCGGTTTTCTAGTCGCCATTGTTGTCATTCAATATATCTTGGATATCACATGACCCCCAGAGATTTCCTAGCAAAAGATCGCGAGAGAAGACGTGATTTTATTGGGATTTACAGTTAGGGTGATCAAACGGTCGTAGAAGTCATGCTCATGTGGACATTAGATCTATATTGGATACACGGTGTACATGGATAACGATCAAAATAGATTACCTATTAGTTTACCTAAAATAACATTTGGTTTTTTTAATGCTGATTTGGATCATTTTGTGCTGCGCATGGTGGCTGCTTGCGCATTGAGTTATAAATGGAAAATGGATTTTACAAAAACACGAGGAGTCACTGGTAGATAGACCGGTGAATTCTAGTTTCTTGGAGTAGGAGTGATGATGGTTGTGGCTTGTTGAATAAAACCAAACATTGAAAAACTATGAATTCGTAATCTTTCTTCGGAGTTGTTACTAAGCTTTAATAACAATATCTATATTCTATTATATATATATTTTTTTTGTTGGTGTACTAGTTGGTGTACTGTGATAATCACTACACTATTGATACAATATTAAGACATATCCAATAAATGACCCAGTTATCAGTTTTATTGTACACTTCTTCCAATTCGCCTATATCCGGTAACTTCCGTCCCCTTCGATTAACGGCTTTTGTGTATTGAATGGCCATTTTTAAGGCCTTTGCGTCATATATATAAAATCAAGTCACTTGAAGAGTTGAAAAGGCGTCATATAGGTCGATTGAACAGTTCAAGGGCCAGCGGCCTCGCTTTGGAGTTCACTAACTCATTCAAATTGCCTAGTCATTTCATACAAGATTAATAACCACTTTGAATCCATTTGACCGTTTTATACAAATGGTTTTATTGGTGATCATCGATTCGTGACATGATTACTTTGAATGTAGACCTACGTAAGGGCTGTATAGTTGCTCTTTAAATCACAGAAGATTTACAATATGGTGATAAAAGAAAACCCTGTTTCTCATAATAAGTGGCTTTTAGGACAAAACGTCCGGCTATGTCTGGTATATGTTCTGATGTAATTCTAGTTACGTATATTTGTACAGATGGTATACAGTACCCGTCTGGGGAGAAAATAGGAGAGAGAAAGGGGTCGAGACCTATCCCAATAATACTGATATCGGGGCGTATTTGTTTTGTAGGAAAGGAATATAGATGTAGTAATAGGGTGAACACACATGTTAAATTAAGACATTTGGATTCCACAGATTCTCCACACATGTTCCAGTCAACTTGTGAACTTTCCTACAACATATATAGTTCCTATAGCAACAATATGCAACACATACCAAAATGAACAAAGAAGTCGACACTTGAATACAACTTGAACAAAATATAACACATCTGTGTAGAACAGAATGTAGAGAAAATTTATCCATCGTTTCGGTGTTTTAAGAAGACATCAATATACTGGACAATAATATTAAAATGCTGCTGACATGGATGTGCGTGCAAAACATATTCCTGATGTTTGTTTGATTGGGGTTTTACACCGTACCAGTACTTATGTTTATTTCATTCATATGACGGCGTACCAGCCCAATAGGCGACGAAAATCACCATTGACGACACTGGCAACAAATAGCGACTAGACACCAGACAAGCACAGGATGCAACATGGTGCAATAAAACAAAGTATGCAAACTGAAAGTGTTAGACGCCAAATAAATCAGTTTCGTGCATGTTGTCCGTTAGTCCAGAGAACACTAGGGCAAAGGAAACTCCCACCAACCACCCGCCATATCACTGATGTGGTTATATATCAAGCCACATAAAAGCGCTACAATTGTCTATTGTCTGGAACGACAACTCATACATTCTGCTGTCTTCCGACAAAAGGCAGCGAATGACAGTCAAAAGTTAAGACGACAATCTAATATTTACATTTAAAAAATCAAGGCGTAAAACTTAATCTAAGTGACTTGAACCTTTTACTGAGTGCCTGAATGAAGTCACAAGCGAAAATACCTCAGTCAATATTTAGTCTTTTTAAAAATATTAAAAATTCAAACAGAAAAGAGACAAAACCATGTAGAATCGTTTATGATGATATTTTTCGTTCACATTAATTTTACTATTTATTGTTTGGCCTATTTTCCTTTTTAATAAATGATGCTTTTTATCAACGGTTAATTGTATCGTATATTCTATTTCTATTATACATCCAAATATATGAAGACGTTCATTAATTGTACCTATGACACTATATGTGCTGAAGTCATTTTACAAATCGTACTTCGTCATTTGTATGGCCCTTGATTTCCTGCGGTGATGGATCTTGTATGTTATTACTCGGCAGATTGAATAAATTAGTGAACGCCAAAGCGAGGCTGGTCACCATTGACATAATCAACTGGAAACTCAAGAGTATTTACTCTCCAGCTTTAATGGTCCGTTCGACCTAATGCATGATGAAATAGTTCTATTTTATGTTCAGTGCTGTGCTCAGATGGTCATTCATTGCACAAAAGTCTTCACTCCAAAGAGAAGGAAGCTACCGGCGATAGGCGATTTGGCACATGAATAGCTCAGTGATGTGAATTGGGTTACAAAACAGCAGAACCTATACTTTCTTTATGTTTGCTCAGAACAGCAGATGGGAGAGGGCGTGGGGAGTCTTCATAGAATGTTTTGGTCGGAACTAAGAACAAGTATTAAGGCAGTGTAAACAGATGTATCCAATCACATGATAATTACTTCACAGCAACCACTGGTGTTTACATATACAATCATCAGCTGTTAATTCTCTACATTTGAACACCCGATACCATGTGGAGTATTTGTTTGATTGACTAGGGTTTTACGCCTTGCTTAAGAGTATTTCTCTTATATGACGACGTGCCATACCAATGAGTAATCGAAACCACTTTCAATGCCACTGGCAAAAATAAATGAGATACAATACAAGCAGAGGACGCAAAACTTGGCGCAATAAGACAAAGTGTGCAAATTATCGGCTTCGTGATGTTCCTTAGCTCATTCTAAAAGTTATTCAGGAATCTTCTGCTATAATTCACCTGTAAGGTATGTACGCCCCATCTCAATTGGTTCTCCCAAGAAGGCTTTATAGCTTCGAATCCCGAAACACAGGGAGAAAATGGCGCGTAGATACACACGAGCTTAGATTCGGACATCTCCGTTGTAAAAGCGAAGCTACGCGAAGTGAGCCGGGATTGTCATCATTTGTATAAAACGGTTCATTGATTCACACGCGGTGAAGGACCTTGTATGTAATGACTAGGCATTATGAATTAGAAAAAACGCCAAAGCGAGGCCGCTGACCCTTGACCTGATCAACTGAAAATCCCCAACGTATACGTCACCGCCGAACTACTTCTTTCTCATGTCTCAGCATGTGACTAAATAGCCATCGAAAAGACAGATTATAGTTTGTTTCCATATGTTACTCGTACCTTCACCATATTTTGTTTATAGAAACTGGTAGACATACTGTTCAAACATATTTTATCCATCCTACTTTTGTAGAATTGTCAAAAATAGACAAATTTATGATTTAAATGTCATGTCGAAATGAAGATAAACAACTTTAATTTACTTCACACTATAGATGGTATTGCGAGCCTTGTCAAAACTATATAAATACTCTTTATAAAACTATATGAACTTTTGGACAAACCGCCTTATTAAAAGTATGGTATATTATTGCGGATATTTGCTCAATACTTACATGTAAGATTCCCTTATGCACGGTGGCTTTAAGATGACATTCAAGTTCTTTATTTACTTTTCTGTGTTTTTGTATCGACTATACACCGCGGTGTAAAGGTTTACACCATAGCATAACATTTTCCATTGCGGTGTGAACGTTTCCACTGCGATGTAAACCTTTTCAAAACTTACTGAACCTACATCATCAACATAACATTTCAATGCAGGTGCCGATTTTCCAAGATTGATAACTCGAAAAATATACGGAGGATTTTTTTTTGGGTAAAATGCTATTTGAAGCACTAGGACCATGACGGCCATAACAGTGTATCCAATCGTGATTGTGGAACTTCAAGTATGATGCCTTGGAAAGGCAAGACATTTTTTCTCTCTTCATTTATAAAAAAAAAAATATATATATATACCAGGACCAGGCTTTGGGCTGATCAAACAATCTAATTAATTTGAATAGTTCATGCCCTGTACAATTTGAATACTGACTGGTATACTTAATATGTGATAAATAGCCTTAATACTATGCTCGGTTATCGCCTCGCTCGATATAAATTCTAGTGGCCTCTTATATTGCCGGTCAAACAATCCCTGTAACTAATAATATTATTTGCATAAGTACTAAAAAGTACCTGTGGCCCAGATATTGGGATTAATATTCCAAAGACAGCAACTAATATGCTGAGCGTATATCGCTCTGCTGGTACAGTATTTCTTGCCCCATTTGTGGGTAATGTGGCTAAGCTAGCCAGTATGGGGCACAAAACAAGCTAAATTAAAAGCCCGACTAGCCTTTCCACTTGAAGCCTATATGGAGCCAAATAAAAAAAATATGTCTGGCCCAAAATAGCCCAAGTTAAAATCAATTTCATCCCATATGGGCTAGCCCTTGTGGGCCCAAAGCAAGCCATACCAAAATGGTGGTTAGGTTTTAAATAGGTCTTTATCGGTATTCTTTTAAACTTATTATGTTAAGATATTCAGAATGAAGTCAATGCAATGATAGCAATGTACTGTTATTTTCGTTAATGTCAGTTTTATTATCACGGACACGACGCTATTTATTAGTTTACTTTGTCATACTGGCTTGTTGAATGATATCTCAATCAATGGGGCTATAAACAGTGTCTGGATAGAAGAACTCTAGCGGAAGTTGATTGGATGTGTCCTGTTGACCACGTCTTTCTACCTCTATACCCTCGACAGAGTGTGTTTTATATGTAGTGGGCTCCGATTAGAGCTAAATAATTCACCTGTCAATATTGGTCCCGGAGGCAGCACGGTACTTAATGAGGTGTCTGGTCAACATCTCCCAGCGAATATAGCATCACGCAAGGGGGGATTTGATAGCCGTTTACCGTCATCCAGTTTCCCTTGTTGATCAGCGCTGACAAGCTTCAACCATTACCATTGGTTTGATTCAGCCAGACAGTGTGACAATAGTAATCTTCACACAAACGATTGTTTCATTGTTCAATTGAAAGGGATCTGGTTCAGTGTTTTCATTTAAATCGAGACAGTACATGAAACGGATTTCATGATCAGAACAAACGCAACATAGTCCCCAGACTGCAATACTTCTGATCGCGTAATTTGTAATATGTCATTTGATACTGTTTGGAGATTATTCTCTTGAGGTTGTCGTAATTTCAGTACGTTGGACACTACATTATTTCATATTTTTGTAGAACGATAAAAATAACCGAGTACATAAAATTCTAAAATGCACAACTTAGGGACACAGTGTGTTTGTTTGATTGGGGTTGTAAGTCATGCAGTACATATTTAATGTTATTTCAATTGTATGACGGGTGTAAAGCCGACCAGCCCAACAGGTGATTGACACAACCCTCGACGTCACTGGCAACAAACAATGACAAGGTAAACGAAGAAGCACAGGAAGCAAAACATAGCGCAGTAAGATATTTAGTGTACAGTGCAGGCCATCACAATACCTCGGCTTCGTTTGGTCCCTTCTCTCAGTGAGCACTAGGGAACAGAAATCTCTCACTAACAACTAGCTGAATGATACAGAAAATATTAACTACTGATATCGTCTGTTCTTCATGTCTGATGTTGTACTCCTATATTTCGTAGCTAGTATCGGGTTATATGACATTTATCTTCAATAAAAGGTATTGATCTATCCTGGCAATATTTTGAAGTTTAAGGAGTTTGCTAATGCTTTCATCTTTATGATTTAACCAATATTTTATTTCCAAACGAGCGCATTAGCGATGACACGAAAGTGACATATCAACGCCTCTCTTAATTGTTGTTTATCATGTTCTTGCGATTTCCTCACCTGCTGACTTTTTAAATATTGGCTTGTACGTTTCATCTGATCTTAAATTTTTAAATTTAACATTTGATTTGCTGGCAGATCAATTATTTTTTGTGGGACACGTATGCTCTCCTGGTTGTGTATTTACTTTATAATATGTCAAGTGAGGCTGAAGTAAAATGTTTGTGTATTCTCTTGGTATCCTGAATCTTCTGTAGGGAGGATTAACTCTGTATGATTATAAATCAGTTTACAGTCGTATTATGGTGTGATAGAACTGGAGTGTTCAGTCGCCCAGAGCTTCGGCTGAGAGCTGTAGTTTTGTTTGAAGTATGTATGTGTATACCTGTTGATGTCAAATATGAGATTAGATGGTAATGGAAATATAATGTTGAAACTTGGATTTATTTCGTTGGATCTTTATTTGAGTTAGTTAGTTAATATGTCTGTGGCCCCCGAGCATACTTATTACGCTGAGAAGATGTGTTTCCCATGTCGATATGAGTGTATTGGAGCGCTGGTGGTTTGCCCCCTTAGGTTTTACAGAGAGACAACCAGATTTATTTTCTTCTGACAGAAAGCCTCTTGAGCGGTAATTATTTTCTGTCTAGTCGTTGAAGCAAATAGTGAGTTCATTTTGTGTAATTGGGTGCGAAGATTGATCTAGTATTGGTGTAGGGATGTTTCCGGCCCGCACAGATGGTTTGGATTCCCACCGGCGTCTTGAATAAATCTGGAAAAGGTCGATGGTGAAGATTGTCAACACTGGACAATACCTCCAGATAAAGCGATACATAGTTCCTCAACTTGACTATCGTATATATACAGACGGTCTTTTGGGAGTCTACCATTACTCGCCGGGTCGCCGTTCTGTTATTTTGTGTCTGAATGTTGATGAAATATTTTTTGTTTGAATGGTGTTCAACGTCGTACTCAAGAGTATTTCATTTAGATTTGATTCCCGCACTGTTTCCACGACATCACTGGTAAGTGGTAACAAAAAACAAATAGTTCCAATATGTATGTTAACGGGACACTCTTTCACAAACCAATCTATTCCTCCATCCAATCACCTTAATGAACGCGTACATGAAGCTTTGCCTTAATCACGTACTCACTTGCTAAAATTGTTTTGTGTTGAAAATGTCAGAAATGTGTTTGGAGTCTATATGTCTGTTACATTTCACTTTGGTTATATATTGGATACTCTCCAGACGATACGCGTAATAACATTGCCCAATCGTGTCTCACTTGGCGTATAGCTTCGGTTACGATCGACGGAGATGTCTGAATCTCAGCTTGTGTGTATCTACGCGCCATTTTATCCTGATTTCGCCATCGGAGAAACAAGGTGGCGCGTAGATAGGCTACCTCAAAGGTGTAGTCTCGCAGAAATTCCCCAATAACGTTTAGAAAAAATGATTCTCCGGGTTAAATTCTGTCTGGATCAGTAAGTGTCGACATTCCCTCTATCGATTGGTCTGTAATCATAGATAATAGATATTTGTGGGAGCGCGGTAAGGTGAAATAGTATAGAGAACGACAAGGACAGCTTCTCACAAATACACAGTCTGCCAGATTGTTTATTACTCAGCAGCTGGAAACTAAATGTCAACCTGAGGGTTTAATTGTTTCCTCAAATTATCTTCCAATAACAGCATCCTGATATAACGTACCACGAGGGACTATAGCTCATATCTAGAAGTATCAAGTAGGTGAATAAACGGAAACATGGAAGTCCTTGGTATCGAAAAACAATAAAGGTTACATCCATGGCCTTTACATTTAATCTAAATGCAACTTTAGAAGATATAATAAATAAAAGGCTATTTACAGTTAACACATATTTGTAACACGTCTGAAATGTCTTCAGATTGTTAACTGTGAGAAAGCCATGCTTAGTTCCTTAACTAGTTATTTTGTTTATGAATGTTGATGGAATCTTTTGTTGTTGGTCTTTAACTTCGTACTCAAGAGTATTTGACTTATAATCGATTCCCGCGTGGCTTTCAGCACTGGTAAATAAAACTAACACACTGTCGATAGGTATATAAACGATTCCTTCTAACGTCTATATCTATAATTAATATATTACCAGACACTCCATCATGAACTTATCTAATCTGTCACCAAATCACTAAATGTACATGCCGGTTTACTTTGTTCGCTTACTCAGCTAATAAAATCGTATTATGTTGAAAATGTCAGACATGTATTTGGAGTCTATATGTCTGTTACATTTCACCTTGGTTACTTTCCAGACGATATACGTAATACGCTCCTGCAGCAGCAAGGTTTCTCCGGGCTAAATTCTGTCTGGGTCAGTGAGTGTCGAGAGTCTCTCTATCGATTGATCTGTAATAATATATAACAGAGATTTGTGGGAGTACTGATAGGTAAAACAGTGCAGAGAAAGATAAGGCCAGATTGTACAAATACTCATTCTGTCTGATCATGTATTACTCAACAACTGGAAACCTGTTAACCTGAGAGTTTATCCCACAATAAAAACATCCAAATAGAACGTACCACCAGGGACCACATCTTCGATAGCCAAGGGTTTTTCTCCGAGTTACTCTCCATTACAATGGCGAGTAATGGTGAGTAGCAGGGATACAGGGAAAATGGCTCAAAGTAAAAGCAATTGGTATCAAAAAGCAATAAAGATTACATCTATGGCCTGTAAAATAAATAAATTATAAGACATAATAAGTAAGAGACTATTCACAGTTAACACATATTTGTAAAACGTTCAGTCTTCAGATTGGAGATAAAGCTATGCCTCGTTCATTTGTTTGTCTGTCATAGGTACATGTACAGACTGTCTTTTGGCAGCCTAGTTCCTTAACTCGTCTGTTATGTTGTCTATGAACGTTGATGGGATAAGGGTTTATTGGCGTTAAACTTCGTACTCAAGAGTATTTCACTTATATTCAATTCCCACATGGCTTCCAGCACTGGTAAAACAATTTAAATACTATTGATATGTTTGCAAACAGTACACTCTACCATGAACCATCCTATCCCTCCAAACAATCAGTTTAATGAACGGATACATACCGCTTAACCCGGCTTACTTGATTAAATCGTTTATGTTGGAAATGTCAGAAATGTTTTTGGAGTCTATATGCCTATTACACGTAATGTCCGAATCGAAGCATGTGTGTATCTGCACGCCATTTTCGCTTGATTTCACCATGTTTTTCGGGATCCGGAGAAATAAGATCGCGCGTGGATAGGCTACTTCAGAGGTGAAGTCTCGCAGAAATTCCCGAGCAAGGTTTAAAATAAATGATTCAGCAGGTTAAATTCTGTCTGGATCAGTAAGTGCCGACATTCTCTCTATCGATTGGTCTGTAATCACATATATGTGGGAGCATTGTCAGGTGAAATAATATAGAGATCGATAAGACCATTTTCTCCCAAATGCACTCTGCCAGATTGTTTATTACTCAGCAGTTGTATACCAAATGCTATCCTGAGGGTTTAATTGTTTCCTCAAATATCTCCCAATAACAGCATCCCAATATATACCGTACCATGAGGGACTATAGCACAGATCTAGAAGTATCAATTAGGTGAATAAAATGGAAACATGAAAGCCCTTGGTATAGAAAAGCAATAAAGATAATATACATGGCCTTTGAATTAAATCTAAGTGGAACTTTGGAAGACATAATAAATAAAATGCATCATAGAGGGCCAACTTATATAACCGGAATTAGAGATTCCGGCAAATTAGATATATCTCTAAATGATTTAGAGATATATCTTAATGAATTAGAGATATTTGTTATTAATTTGAGATATCTCTAATTATCTAGATATATCTCTAATTGAAATAGAGATATCTCTCATTCTGGATTAAATGACAGTTTGCTCCCCCCCCCCCATCTCCATAATATAAAGTTAGCAAATATTTGTTAAGCATCTGAAACGTCTTCAGATTGTAAACTGAGGCAAAGCGATGACTAGCCCCTTAACTCTCTTATTCTGTGTATGAGTGTTGATGGAATCTATTGTTATTGGTGTTTAACTTCTGACTCTGACTCTCACTTATAATCGAATCCAGTGTAGCATTCAGCACTGGTAAAACGCGAACATACTGCCGATATGTATACAAACAGTACACTCTATCATGAGTCAATCTATCCCTCTATCCAATCACTTAAATAAACGGATTCATGCCGGTTAACCTTGCTTACTTGATAAAATCGTATTATGTTGAACACGTCAGACATGTTTTGGAAGTCTACATGTCTGTTATATTTCATCTTGGTTAGATTGGTTACTCTCCAGACGATATACGTCATAGCACTCCTACAGAGGTGAGGTTTCTCCGGGCTAAATTATCTCAGGGTCAATGAGTGTCAAGTCATTTGTATAAAACGGTCATATT
>JAUELC010332050.1:0-14108 GCA_031471745.1 Cryptochiton stelleri
TTAACATATGTGTACAAAATTGTAAGTATCATTTTTGAATTTCATTTTGCGTTTCTTTTTTTGAAGAGTGTAGTTATGGAAACTGTCTGGAACTAGATCAGGATGATAAAATGTCTTGTGAGTGGCTATTAATACGTGATTAATGTTAAGAAGATAGAGGGGAAGGATCTGGAACTTAAGAAAAATTGGTTGTGTGTGTTCTAGACGTTTCGAGACAGTGAAGACACGTACGGCTCTTTTTTGTAATAATGAGGTTTCAAGTGACTACGGTAAGTACTTCCCCCAAAGTGTATTACCGTTGGAAAGGTGTGGATGAATTAAGGAGTAATACAAAATTAAATGTGTCTTTTTGTTAATAGATTAGTTCTATCTCATTTTTTGATGTATTTGGCTGAACTATCATATATTTAGTTTTATTTATATTTTAAGATAAACGATCGGAAGAAAACCAGTTGTAAACTTTTTCTAACTGTAGTTTCATTACAGTTATAGTTTCTGATGCATTATCAGATGAGTATACAGAACTGGTATCATCAGCAAATAAAATGAACTTCAGTATATCAGTGACATTTGACAAGTCATTTATTTATAATAAGAAAAGGATAGGACCCATAATTGCTCCTTGTGGTAGCCTACACCACACAGAGTGGTCTCTTGCTAAGATAAAGTATTATTAAATTGAACACGTTGCGATCCATTTTCGAGAAAATTTTTAAACAAAAAATCTTCTTGGTTCCTGACTCCACAATGGTTGAGTTTACTCAGCAAAATAGTGAGGTTAACCGTGTCAAACGCTGTAGACTGATCTAAAAAGGTAACTATGCTAAATTATTTATCGTATTTTTCTCCTACCAAAATTTCGTAGAGGAACTGGGCAGCATGGATTTTGGTTTGATTGACTCTGAAGGCGTACTGATTCATTTTTATAATTTTGTTCGTCTCTAAAAATATTCCAACAGTTTTTGAGCTACAATGTTTTCGAGAAGTTTACTGAAACAAGGTAGTGCTGATATCGGCCTATAGTTTTCTACAATATTACTTTCACCAGATTTATATATAGGGGTGACCTTGACACATTTAAAGTTATTCGGTCAATGCCAGACGATGCAGAAATGTTCATGATATGTGCTAGATGAATTGATATTATATTAGATACAAGTTTTAATATTATGGTACGAACGCCATCTATCCCAGGAGCAGCAGACGATTTAAGATTACTTAGGAAAGATTCTACTTGAGACAGACCCACTGAAGAAAATTTAAAGTTTTTTGTAGTATGATGACCAAGATAGTCCGAACATTTCACAGTAGTAGCAGGAATAACAGATCCATGTTTTGATGCAATTGTCATAAAATACCGATTAAAGTGGTTAGCTATGTCATTTTTGTAAGAAACATTGCTGTCATTGATTTTAAAAGAAGATGGTAGTTTATTAGATTTCTTCCTATTCATTACCTCATTAAGAACTTTCCACGTGTTACGCATATCATGATTGAATTTGTTTAATTTACATTCGAAATATATATTTTTTTTGGTTTTGTCAGCAGCAGTGATTATAATATTTGTAAATGTTTCCATTGGATCATCTGCTGCTAAAATGACCTGTGGGTCGAGCTCGGCCTGACAGATCGTTACAAATGTATGCCAAACTGCTTTGTTAAATTTCCATCTTGGTATTCTGTCCAAGGTCATCATGCACTTTCCAAGAAAAATCTGGGAGAAGCGCTGCATCTGTGACAGTAAGATAACTGGCAGAGTAGGCCTACACCCCATTACCTTGATGTAAATGGTTGAAAAAACCATCGTTAAAGAAACACAAGTTTTCATGTGACATAAACTTATCTAAAACTTGGCGCTTGTTACTGAGGGAATTGCTTCCCCACAAAGGATTGTGAGCGTTAAAATCCCCTAGCAAAACGTAAGGTGCTGGTGGTTGTTCCATTAAATGACGAAGTTGAGTAACATAAATTAAAGAACAATGTCATTGTTTTACCAAAAGAAACACGAACGGCCACAGTCTGCAACTCCGTGTAAAGAGCTAAATGACTGTGAATAAGGTTGGAGTTGATGAATATCGAGGAGCCACCAGTAGCTCTCTCCAAATCATTGGAAAAGGTGCTATAAAGGGCAATGTTTTGAAGAGAGTTTTATCTTTTTCACAGGTTTTCAAGTGAGTTTCTTGAAGGCATATGACTGAAGGGTTGTATGACTGAACTAGCAAACCTACCTCAGTCATATCTGCCTCCAGACCTCGGCAATTCCATTGGATTATGGAATCCATTAAGGAGGGAGACATATGGGAGAACTGTGAGTACACTGTTCCTTTTCTTTGGAGATTTACTCCCATTTCTCGAAGGTTTGGGGTGTTCCTTTAAGGGGTTACCCAATACAGTGGCCCTCTTGCCTCACCCTCTGCCGCGCCCAGTATTCGAGGGAGTAGGGGAACAAATGTCCACCTCCATCCCCCTTTAGGCAACTGCAACCGTGTCTGATTCCAGGGACTCTGGTGTTGGAGAAGGAAGGGAACCCTTCCCTCAAGTCTTACATTAATTGGCTGTTCCAACTGGTATTTTTGAACAGCGTCCCTTGTGGCATATGATGGGCTTGTCTCTTTTATTTCTTTGTTTTCTTTTAGTTTTGGATGATGATGGCGGTGTTACGATTTAAAAAGTGTGGGTTGAACTGGCAGATTTATTGTGTTTTTTGGTGGATTCCTCAACAGCAGAAGGTCAATCATTTCCAAGTAGCCATGTAAGAAGAGTTTGTGAGCAAACACAGAAACTCTTACTGTGGTATTTGCGTACATTTGGGATGACCTGGGAGCATCCGAGGCAGAAGCAAGACGTCGCGCCTCTGGATAACTAACGTTATTTTCAGTTTTAATAATTTGAATTTGTTTTCCTTTGATAAAATTAGGGAATATTTAGAGGAGGCCATGTGGGCCTCATTGCAGTTACAGCCTTTTACGGGTTTGTTGCATTGTTGCTCAGCGCAAAAACAAGACAACATCGACACTGGGATTTACGGTGTCCAAATTGTTGGCACTGGAAACACCTTGTCGGGTTGGGGATGAAGGTATCAACCCTCATCCGGCAAGGACCAGAGAAGAGGTGTTCTGTAGGTGAAACTCAATTGAAAGTAATTAAATAAATGTTTAGTTTAATGATCTGTCCAACTTTTTGTACTAAAGCGTTTAACGTTAGTTATCCCTTGAGATCTGAGCTCAGTGCAGATCGTCTCTTCTGAAAGCTCAGAGAGATGTCTGTCTCTGTCTTACATGATACCATTGCTGCTGTTTTGAAAATGATGAGCTGCCATGGTGAGTGTAATGAAGTTTCACCACACATATCCCCCACCCACCACGGAGTACCAACAAGGGTGATACCTCCCTAGCGGTGACCAGCATGGGAAGATATCAGGGATTCCGTGGATGGTATACTCAACTTAGAGAACTAAACGTTACTGTTTAATGGTTCTCTACTTGCTATACTCAAGTAATTTTATAGTCAAGTACATCAAGCAGAAAACTTATCTAAAAACGTTACTATGTTCTCTACTTGATTAGCCCATGAGCCACCGCCTTCTGCAATGATCCATACATCTGAAGTAAGTAGAGGTTTACTTTTTATTTGTTTTATTTATTCATAGAATATTCCTTTAACATTTATGGTGGTACAAATATTGGATCATTGCAGATCACGACGCGACCAGCAGATTGATAAGATCGGGCCAATCTGACGGCCCGTCTTCAGGGCCAAAGAGAAATATTGGGGCCAGATGACTGTGTGGCACCTTAGTCAAAGCCCACCAGGATCTCATTCTCCTCCGTCACGGGATGCAACCCACGATCTGTCGCCTCCTACGACAAGCCGCGGACGTTGAGGGCGTTATCACCCCGGATCCAATAGTCCAAAAAACAATCGTGCCAAGATTTGTGTCGATCAGTGAACTTAGTGAACCTCCCCCTTTAACTACTTCAAAGCTTTATATCTGATCAAGGCGAATAACACAGACTGTAAATGACTAGACGATCAAATCATACGACTCGATTGGTTTGAGCTGTATGCTGGAATCATAAAGTGACAAGTACCTGATTTGAGTATCATACTGGCCAGATTGTACTATCGTGTGTGTTATGCAACAGTATGCATATGTGAACCCCAGTTACACAACGTATCTGCAATAGTCCAGATTAAAATAGGTCTTACCTTCATGTAAATATTTAACAAATAAATGAACACAATAATGAAATGTAATATTCTTGTTGCATATGCTAACAGTTTATCAATAATAGCGCATGTATTTATTCACACCTCAACTTTTTTGTGGTTAGAAAAAAAAAAATAATGTCAAAAGATTGTGATCGTCAAAACAACATCCATAGATAAATGTATCTTTGAGTAATAGATTGGATCATTGACCAGTCGCATTACAGCTTATTGACTGGTTTAAACACTGTTGCAATAGTATTGCGGTAATATCAATGTTTATATTTAAAGCAGGCGTGATATATCGAACAGCATTGTTTTTTTAGTGCTTCACATTTAACGACCGTAATTGTATCGGTTCTTTTGTCATTTATAATCAGCAACGCAACATGTGTGCACGAAACTAAGACAGGAAGGTGATTCGCCTCACGATTTTATTTTATTCTCATGATTGCGTGTATCCATTCAGTGTCTTCACCTGATTGCGGCCCTCACAAACTTTACATTAATTCTAATATATGTTACATTAACTAAAATCACTTTATTAAGATAGGATTTTATTAAGATAGGATTTTTACTCGATTTTTAATTTTGCTCAATAAATAATTTCATTTAATTTCTGAAATGACCTCGATTTTATTGCTAGGTTGTCGAACATTCCGTGCCAAGAACCTCATTATTAAAACATTTACGGATTTGAGCCAGTTTGGTTGGTTTACTAATGTCTGTTACCAATAAAATGACCCAAATGTGGGTCACTTAGATACAACCTTTGAAAGCGAGCCGTTCATGATTTCGTCGGAAAAACTGTTTTTATATCCTATTCTTATATATAATTCCGATTTGAACTCAAAGCTCTTTTAGAACAATTGCAAGTTGTAACCTCGACAAGGCATTGATCTTGAGTAATCTCTAAGACATTGTCCATGTAAATCTAATGTTGTCCCGAGAGACTCTCTGGCTACACGGGCTAAATGAAAAGTAAGTTAAGTGACAGTATTGAGTGTAACAATTTGAACTTTGTACGGCCAATAGTACGGCGTGGAATTGTTTGTGTAATCTGTTCAATACCATACTACCATACAAACATAGAAATAAAATCCGTTTAAGTAAATCTACCTCGAACGAAGTTTAATAGAAAGTTATTATATATGAATAATACAATCTTCAAGGTCGAAAAAAAAAAACCCTCCAAACTTGAAATATACTGTTTTTTTTAATACAGATACATTTAAACAAAAGAATACTGTCTCATATGTTGTCCTTTGTCCACAGTTTGAAGAATGACCACATTAAACTTGTTCTACATTCCAATGAGAGGGAAACGTGTGAAGGTGAACATAAGTCCATCAGTAATACAGGTGGTATTGTATCGTCATATAGGAAGCTAATTTGGATGACATTTAGAGGTTGGAAATGATATTACCAATATCCACTTCAGTATGGATGACAACTTCTTTAAATATTGGTTACACAGTTTTAATGTCATTTCAGAGATCGTTTTCATGTGAAACTTCAAAACGGTTTCTGGAATGAGATCGAAACCAATATTCCAACCAATATAGGAAGGAGTTGACTTCCATATGGAAATTATTATTGTTAATGTAATTCAAGTAGAGTTACTAACATATGGGCAAGTTAATAAATCATGTCAGAACCGATAGCGCGAAACGACGTGTACTTAATTTCAAATTCCTATCATATGAACTGTTCTACATTTCACATGAAAACGTCATATGAACTGACAGTCATATCAACAACCTTCGGTTTTGTCTCAATTCACCCTTGCGACCGTGACAGAATTTGCCGCAAGAAATAGCAGGTTTTTTTTGCGTGCATTTTGTTTGAACCCAGTTTTTCGCTCATCTTTAATGGAAGACGTTGCAAACGTGTGAAAACGTAACAAACGTGTAAAGTGGACAGGAATGTCCCCGTGTCGCAGGTTCAGAGCTAGAGCCCTGACTGTCCAGCCCACACGTGGTCCTTCTGTCCAGGCCATACATGCATGTATGGTGAAATGTACTTCATAAATGATTAATGGTTTGTAGAGTATTAATCTATAACTGTTCAAAGGGAAAAAAACTTAAACTAAATTGAGTCTGAGTGTCATTTATATGGGTGAAGTGAACAACGCCTGAAAGATCGTCAGCCGTTTGAATAACTTTCCTAATTGAGGATGGCTGGGGCCTACATAACAAACAAGACAAACAAAGCATGAATTAATTTCCCCTAGAACTTAACCTCATAAGCATTCATATATAACCTTTGACACTACTCATATTTCAAGAGTCCATGGATATTGTTTTTAATGAGTTGAAACGATAATTTATTATGAACAAGAAGATTTAATTTTAGTTGTAGTTTTTGACTGGTTGACCTTTTAAGAATGTGCATAAATGCGACCAGATGCAACACTGATGTCGTTGAAAGCAATAGGGATACATGCAGATGTAGAGAAACAATTAGCTACGTTTACTTTCATTAAGACAGTACGTCGGTCAGAACTCTTCCGAGAATAATCAGGAGGAATATTTTTTTATTCACACGTTTAAATATCACTGAAGTAAATACACCACAACAGTTAAGATATTCATCATAACGGGTAAACGTAATGCTATTTAATATGTACCCTGACAACCTTACAATGGAAGATTTCCTACCCATATGACTCTACTTCTTCAAAATCCATTATCCATCTTAAGAATCAAAGCCCATGTGGACGCCAGAGTTATCGCATGGTAATCTTTTTTGCATCAAGTATTTACCCGATAGGGAAAACAATGTACAACTAAATTTTCATCAGAGAACGGCCGGGTGCTCTTTTATTTGGTCTTAAACAACCAACGGTACTCGTTGGGAGAGTTAATTTCCTCCGGGCTTTAGGTAATTCCTTCACAGATACTTTCAATATAAAACGGCCGAACATCAACGAATTTAGTAAATAGAATCTGGCGAGTCTGTTTCTCTATTGTCTCACATACATAGGTGCGAGAAGAAAACCATGCTACTAAATGATCAAAGTTTAAGACAGAACATGTAATTCCATTTAGGTATTATGATTATTGCACAAATCTTAAAATTTTATTGCACTGACATAAAACTTATTTTACCCAGCATATTAAAATCTGAGGATTACCAAACAATTTCATAAGTCATTTCAAAAACACAATAGTAAATTAAGTGCAGAGGTTAATTTTTACCTTTAATCAATTAAAACGTTTCATAAGAGTGAGATGTTATCTCGAGGGCTTTGGCACGGAAAGCTGTACATTGACAAATGGCAGCATCATTGGATTAATAAAGTCATAAACAAGAAGTTGAAAGCACGTCCAGACAACGGGAAGATGTATTATACTTCACGTTTATACCACAACATTAATTCTTATGGTAAATACAACTATTTAGCGGCAGACAAACCACTTGATTCTTTTAAACTTCCTTATCAGTCATTATAAAAAAAAAGACAAAGGAAATCTTATTACTTCGTTTTTGTTGGAAAATGGTTTTGAAATCTAGTTCTGGCCTCATGGGAGTAGTAGTGTCTTTTATTAAAACGAGTCACATTTTTGGACATGTACAACAATCAAAGTGTGGATAAATTATTTACACACATTGAGCAGAGAGAATTATTGGATTCCATTGATCTTCTGAGAATTTCTTTTAACAAGAAGTTTCCCAATTTTAGCTACGACAAAACGTAATTGCCTGCAGATATTATCAAATGTTTTACACCTTTTTACACTTCAATAATGGAAATAGCTTTGAGGCAATACACGACATTCACGGGTCTGATTTTTAACCCAAATGTACCCAAATTAGAAGCATAGAGCAACAGGTCCTTTTTTGGCGTGCAAAACAACGCTTTTCTGATTAGTATTAAACTTTGTTGTTTAAGAATTTACAGGCGAAACATCGATTTACCGATGATAGCCATGTTCGGCTTGGTTACCTTTATCTAACAGACTAAGAGACTCAACATTTTATCTAAGAGACTCGCGTGGTTCGCATGGTTACATTTTTGTATCAAAATGTAATCTAAGAGACTCGTCATATAATCACAGTATACTTCTACATAATGTTTTCCACTATGGAGTACGATGAATAGTGCATAGCTGGTTTAGAATTTACCTATCCGAGCGTACACAGTTTGTTAATTTTAATAATACAATATCCTCTTTTCTCCCTGTAATATGTGGTGTGCATCAAGGCTCGATCCTCTGCTCTTTATTCTCTACATCAATGGTATTTGTAAAGCATCATCAAAATTAAATATCACACTATTTGCTGATTACACATGTGCATATTTATCTGACCCAGATTTGACAAGACTAACACAAATGATAACTGAAGAAATATCCAATCTAAACAATTGGTTTGTAGCAAATAAACTTACTCTTAATCTGAAAAAAAAAACCAAACAATATATGTATTTTCAACCATCAAATTATGTTGTGCCAAAATTATTAATTAAAAATGAAGAAATCAGTTCTGTTAAGAACTTCAAATTTCTAGGAATACATAATTATAATAAACTTAACGGGGAAACACACATTGATGTCTTTAGCTCAAAGTTGTCTAGAAATATTGAAATTATTGATAACATCAAATTCTGTCTTGCCAAATCATCTCGTCTAACATTCTACTGCACTTTATTTTATTCGTATATATCATACGGTAACATTATTTGGGCAAACACATACCCTACACATTTGCAGTCAATAATTACACTTTAAAAACGATTAATAAGATTAGTTATGCTGGTTTAGAAACAGGCACATACAATGCCTCTGTTTCATCATATCAGTATTTTACCATTTAACAAAAAAATTATTATTTAATATTAAGTTTTGTACAGAGGTTTTATGACCATAACCATCTTCTTCCTGAATGTTTAAGCAACTATTTTACTAAATTAATAGCATTACGTAATCATAATACACGTCAAATCAATTATGACCTGTCTAGGTCATACTACTCTTATAGAATGTCTTTATGGTGCCCTACGAACTGTTGATCATTTAAGAATTATTAAGATTTTAAATATTTTCAATATAATGGTGCTCTGTGGATTGTGTTTTTGTATTGTAAATATGTTTTTCTTTAAATATGTATGAATTAATCTTTATGCTATATAGACAATATAATTTGTTTTGTATGGATAAAACGGGTTAAATTCCCGCTGAATATATCAATTATGTTATTTTAGTTTCTTGTTTATTATCAAATTTAATGAATGAGGAATCCATAAATCAAAACATTTGGTTATATTTTGTTACATTTGGGTAATGAGGCAGACCCAGGCATTCACTGCTTGTGATTTGGTACACGACTCTGAGGGTCCTGTGTTGGATCCCCGTATCGGCCTCAGCCTGCAACATTTTCTGAACTGGTATATTTTCTATCTAGGAGACTCGTCATATAAGTGAAATACCCTTGAGTACAGGTACGGCGTTAAACACCAATCAAACATTTTACTGGAGTGTTCGCCAAAAATAACGAATACACTGTAAACTTTCTAAACGACATACAAATTATTTCATCCTGATTCAGTGTTTAATAATGTGTTTAATGTTTTGTGCAATGTTTTTTAAATTTAACATTATTCTTTATATTTACACTGATAGATTACCTTTTAATAGTTTCCGGGTCAAGACATAATTTCATTTAATGAATTTCATCAACTGATCAACATCTACTATTTTATTAAACGTTATAACTGCTCTGAGATCGACGAAGTGGTCAGCTTATAACAAGCTGATGTAGTTGGCTAGTTGGAGGGGAATAAATAAATTGTAGTTTGTGGGTTAACTGATAATGTTAGAGATGGCGGTCTCTGTGGAGCCGAGATAGAGTTATTAACAGGAGATAATTACCTGCAACACGCCGCGGAGATCGTTGGCCTGATTATATAGCCACAAACAGTCGCAGACTTGTGGAAAATCTAATGTTGAGAAATAGATGCAATTCAAACCTAGTCCTTGACTGTACGTGTGGATCTTTTGCAAACGGTCATTATTTGACCTATTCTAGACAAACGTAGATTATTCTGTTGATCAAGTTGTACGTTTTTTTCTGCGCCAAATCCAGAAGTGTGCCTCGTTGACGCTATTATACAAACACTAAGTGAAATAACCAAATCATGCATTTGAAACACCAACCTTTTTTTTCAATTTTAATAACAAACTCAAAGCTTCACATTTTTGTTACATTGCGTTTGTCTTAAGTTTTCTAATATAATAAAACACTTTTAGACCTTTTACAAGGTGATTATGCTGTTGATATTGACCCAAAGACAAAATATTGGCCTCGGGTGATGCCTCAGTCAACATTTTATCTTTGGGTCAATATCACAGCATAATCACCTTGTAGAAAGTCCATAACTGTATAATATTTAACTTAAGTGTTTTATGTGCATTCTTCTTCATTACCATGTGAAGTTGTGTGTTCGCTTCAAAGAGTTAGCTCACTGTAAAAAGTCTAAATGCTCGTTTAACGTTTCAGTTAAAACGTTATTTTTTTAACGTTTAATGCTTCAGTCTTATGCGACAATACACACGCCAAGGGTTGGCAATAGCCTCTTAAAACCCTGGTATTGTTATGCCTATATATCAGTGGCAATTTAAATAACACAAATTATTATAGACTTGTATCTAGATACCAAAGGCTCTAGCTTACTAAAGCCTGTATACTACACGCAACAACAACAAAAAACACTTCATCTTGCATGCACGCCGTAACAAACAATGCGACATTATCTTTGTAACCATGCTGAATGAGAGTATAACTGGGAAAGACATTATCACCGATGCTCTATTGTTTGAGGGATTTATTGTCATCGGAAAGCCACTCTCGCTGATACTGCATGTTTAAAGGAAAAGAAGGAGAGTTTAAGCTGAGGAATGTGAATGTGCCTTGGGGATGATCAAAGGTGGTTATTTAGTGCCAGCATTCAACCATCATTGGGCTCCATGGTATATTCTAGCTGTCCCCTGTCCAGATCAGCCACGTGACGACGCAACGTCAATACAACCATAATGTTCGCCGTTTCAATGACCGAACGCTCCCAGCTGCCAGGACTGTTAATACTATTCATTATCGACAAAGCGTTTCGCAGTCACTGTCCGCCGCCGCCTTCGCTCTGCTGGCTACATGCACGACGACTACGTGTTTGGCCTATCCTGACTGAAAAACAACATCGTTCACAGAAACATCTAACGTTTCCCCTGTCTGAACTGGACTGAGGAAGAAGAAGAAGACAAAAAAACCCCACATGTTTCAACTCAGTCTCCAGCCGACAGTAACGTCTCTGCCATCAAATCTTTCCACCACCGAACGTCTTTGGGCTACATTGGACAACGCATTTCAAGTCGCCCACAATTGAGCAAGATGTATATAGAACTGGCAAATGCACTGCAACAGTAGTTGAATACGATACCACACAACACTGTTCGCGGACTGAATAGCTCAATGTTCAGATGTTCCTTGGTTTGTCTTTCTGTACATGATTGTCATACATGTACACGCCATGGATTGTTAAATTTAGTCTTTTATACACTGATGAAGTTCTTATCCAAAACTACTCACCAGGGTTTGTATTTATGACTTACATGATTTACATTGCTTGAGAAAGACGAATAGTTATATGCACTAATATTCAATCCAGGTGTTTTAACCATGAATATATTAGCTCGAATACAAAAAACAAGGCCACACGTTTTTGTTGTTTCTTTGTAGTCTGGACCAGAAAAGTGTTAATGGCAGCTGCGTTGGGCTATTACTTCTCCAAAGTAAATTCCAATGCGTTTTTCTGTGGAAAGTTACAAAAAATGCAAATAGTGACACCAGCTTTCCATATGTCTTGTCTGCTGGCAAGATGAAATAAACAGGAATATCATTTGTCTAAACAGCTGGTGTAATTACTTGTAGTTATTCCTTAGAGGCTAATTTCCCAGGGAATGTCGATATGTGGGTGAGATGGTATATTCTTCTCCCTCGTGCGGTCGTGGTGCCCCAGCTATCATATACTTCGAAGGTACATGTTAAGTGATCGCCGATTCAAATACAACATTGTATCACATACATATTTGATTAAACAACAGGTTTGAACTTAAAATATATTAAGCGAATCGAAACTGTTTTGCTTTTAAATAGAACTCTGAATACCTTTGGGGACAGATATAATTTTTTTTCTACTTCTGCTCTTTCACAGAAAATGTATTTATTGCGTCCTGAATTCACACTCATGTATACTTATGGTCATGTATGGTCATGTATAAACTAGAACAACGAAAAATCCTTGCTTTTTTTCGCGAAATTTATTAATATTTTTGTTTTCGCGTTATTTCGCCTAAATGAAAACAATACTTTACACGTCAGATTGAACCCTTTTAGTTAGAAACATTTTCTATAAACAGAGATTGGAAATATTTTGGAATATCTTTACAACAACAAAAAAACTTTTATTACAATTTCCACCGATAAGTTAAGCATAATAGAGTAAAGTGACAACTCCAAGGAATGGTGAACTGTATATTTTGGTTTATTAAAGCCATCTTAAGCAGCGGATGGTTAAAATAAACCAAAATTAACATTCTTCAGCAGTGAAGATGGTTGAAATAAACCGAAATATACAGTCATAATGAATTATTCATCATTCCTTGGAGTTGTCCCTTTATTCTGTTAATAAAAAAAACTGACCTTTATAATTTTGATATACGCTTCCGGTCATGCGCAGTTTATAGCAAAGGGCAGAAGAAGAAGCATGTTTTTCGTTTCCGTTTCGTTTTTTCGAGTTTCGCATTTTAATTTAGGCGAAACGAAAACATGGATACATTTTGCAAAAAAACAAAGTTTTTCGTTTTTTCCTGTTTTCTCGATTTCTAGAAATGGCGAAATCAGAAAAGACGGCATCCGGCTACCATATATAAGACATCTCTTTTGCTTTTATTTGTGTAAATGACGATTTGTCGCCCTTGCTCTTTAACGTTTAAACATGCATAACGTCCAGCAATCGAAACGCCCCCAGTACTGACCGAAGCGATATACAATTATCGACACATGTTCCTCGCACGTTCAGACAATCCATTCCTAAGTTTATTCAGTAGATTTACTGTTGATAGTTAATTTTAATTAATTATTAAATATTATTCTTGATTTTAAAACTAGTCGATTTCTCTATTTCATAAAGGCTGAACAAATAAGTCAGTCACTTGAGTTAAGTTATTAATATTAAATGGTCGTCCTGTTGGGAACTGACCGGTTGGATGGAGAGAAAGTTTAAATGTCCCTAAAGAGTGGTCTGCTGCACATATCTCTATGTTCATCAATCTAAAACACAATTCCTCAAATTGAAATATTTATTTAAAGAGAAACGAATAAACTGTTTAGCAACGATAACACCATTTTTATTCCACACACGTTACATTTAAAAATAGACAGATTTGTTGCACATAGAAAACAGAAAGCTAAGTTAAGTCTCCAACACGTGATGTGAATAAACAATGTTTTTAAACCTCTGTGATGTTCCTCTGTAATAGTTCATTTATAACCCTGGATAAGCTGTAATGATGACTAATAGCTTCATTATTCCCCGGCGACATAGGCCGCCATTCACGTACTGGGTATTTAAAGATTCCTTTCTTAATAGATATCTGAGCACTCTCTTTATTAGGCTTCTAATGGTCTTTAATGGAATGTACTGTCTTACCAAACCCCAGCCAATGTAATGATAAACAGTCTTTAATGCATCATTTGTTTGTTTGTTTGTTGTTTAATCGCTGTAAGATAAGCTCAACTGATGATACACCTATACTGCGGCCTCCAAAACGGGCTGGGGAATTGTTTAGCTTGTTAGGATAAACTAATGTATGTTTGAACAGCTATCTTTGGATGTAAACGAA
>JAUELC010332161.1:0-14106 GCA_031471745.1 Cryptochiton stelleri
TCCATATGTATTTCCCGCCAAATCTCACGGTAAGCTGTAAAAGGCAGTTTGATTGCAGGGACAGAATACCACTATGCTACAACGATAAACATTTCACTATGTACATATAGCCTGTATATCGACACCTATCTGTTGACATTTGAATTTGGGCCCAGCTATGTCAACAAAAGATTGATAAGGATATATACGCTATAATGGAAATTATGACTTCTAATGCATGGGACACACGGGTGATCGATCGACAAGACTGATCGTCACCGAATTCGCCAGTGAATATTTTCGCTCGATTGGAGTGCTCACCCGTGGCGACTGATTCCGCGATTCGGAGTATTTTTGTCTAAAACACCATCAGTCACGTGGTTTGTCCAATATGGCTAGGTCCAGTAAACGGAAATTATGCCGCTTCTGCGATATATATTTACTTAAATTCGGATGGGAAAACAGAAAGACATGGTCAAAAAGGGCTAATGCGAAAAAGACAAATAACACAAAAAACATAGCCGTGTCTAATTAAATTCAAGGGTCTCCCAAAATTAGCTTTTATCAACAAACTCCAATTAACCCTATTCAACGAAGTATCGTATGGAAGTTCGCTCATAAGTTAAAACAGTACAGGTAACGCTGAAATATTTTTTTTTCAAAATTGCATGAGTAAACATATAGCTTGTACGAGAATTATTCATATTACAGACACGCTCAATTAAATATTTATCTATTCAGTAAAACAAATTTATTTTGTTAAACTTTCACTTAACCTACAAAGCAAGAGGTGAAATTTACGACATGCTTGTAGCTTTTAAATTTCGTTATTAGTGACGTAATATTTGCAAATTTTTTGCGTCCCCGTGATTTTAATTAATATTATTAACACAACATAATTATTGTTAAGCATCACTCCGTATTGTGTTATATGAATAAATAATTTTCCTATTTTTTGCTCGCAGTGTAACGCTCATCTTCAGTTCGTTGATCATTACACGAATTTATCATTACACGATATTTAACACCATTACACGGCTTAGTTACTACCTCCAAGCTGAATCAAATCGATCAATGGGTTACCCAATCAACAGTGTATTTCTATTTGCCGAATAATAATTATAAATCTTCAATTTAACACGTAGTCTATTCTATGATCTTAAAAGTGGACGATTCTGCATGGACAGCTTGTAATTTCATGGGTAATAGCCTACGTTTATATTTTACTCAGTGGCATGAGAAAAATCATGGCCAAATATAACCTATTTAAACTCAAAAGTGAGTAACTCATGTCAGGTACATTTAATTTAATATTTTAGTAGGTATACAGATATGGTCTTTCAGACCAAAAACACCAGTTCCTCGCTTTTCGTTCACACTTCATAATTGGAAGATTCCATCATTAGTGTCATGTGATAATTAAATAACTCGAGTTCTCATTGGTTTATAATAATCAATCGGCGCGAATGTACTTGCTTCCAGGAACACACGGCCCATCAATCGCTGGCGGATAAAATTCGGCCGAAAATATCAAGCATGTTTGATAATCGCTGCCCGCGACATAAACACACGCAGCGAATTTTCAGCGATTGGTATAATCGCCGCGATCGGGCTATAATATTCGCTCGTGTGTGCCGGGCATAACATACGGCAAATCTGCCAGAGGCATTCATTAGCTATAATTGAAATTTCTCTTATTTCTTAAATCAGGTTAACAATGAAATGTATGTTCATAATAGCCAAGCTAAGGTTACTTCATAGGAGCTGCTTTTGGAGTGTATTTCAGGAGTGTTCGTCAATAAGCCACACGGTATACGAGTATATAATTTGTCATATCTGGTGTACTGTACAGACATGGCAGAGGAAGTTTACTATCTTTGGATTCACACCATATACTGTAAACACAGACGAGAATAAAATATACTACTTCAGTGCGTTCGTGTCTCTGTGTCATCCTCTGTGGAGCCTTTGTAGTTCAGTCTTTTCAGGGTTTGTCTTGTATGCCAACGAGCCGGATTCGTATCTCGGTGCGGACATCGCATATTCTCTTCATCCATACCTTTTTAGGTGGTTCTGCATGTGCCAGTTCACTTAAGAAAGATTTGTTTAAGTATTTCTTCATGTGCATTGATCATCTATATTATGAATTTCCAATAGCACACATATCAGCGTTAATTGATTTACTCATATAAGTACTCAGCTTTAATTAGCTGTTTAATAGTCTGGGTTTTCAAACACTTTTTCGGGGTTTTTAAGTAAAGTTTAGCATTTAACATTTCTTAGCTGCCATCTTGGATATCTCAAATCCCTCAACCACACCACACGGGGATCAGAAAGTATGTAATCTGCAAAGAAACTGACCTTAATGTGGAAGAGAACTGTTTTACAATGGAAGGGTTACATGTATGGATGTATCACGCACTTTGTAAAAATTGCAAACGGCTTGCGCCTTTCCACATACCCTTTAGCGATGGGTAGATATAAACCAAGAACTGTCCTGTTAAATGTGATTATAAAAGTCCTGCAGTGTGTTAACTTTAAGTATCTCTGTACCGGTTTGTCAACATGTTAGTTCACTTAGTTATGACGTATCGGATTTTGAGCCGTGAAGCATGCACGTAACTTAACACTGACCACTTGTGCTGCGTATCTTCAGGTAAGTAATATGATTGCCGATTAAAATAAAGACAACAATAAAGATTATTCAATTAACTTCCATGAGTTATCAAGATGCCAATTCAAGCGCTAACGCTGCCAGTTTTCACGTTTAATTTACTCTACTTCACGTTCAACCATTTCGCATGAAACACATTGCCATTTCAAATAAATCCTTACTGTTGTAATTAAATTACTGGTTGCATTCTTCAGTTCTATCCGCTTTGTTCGAAGAGTTCAGATACGGTGAGTGTTGAACAAGTCACGTGACGTAATACTCAGATCTGTCTGTCAACATGTATGCATTGTGGCCGTGCGCCTTGTCGCATAACATACACAACATTCCGGTAAAGACAAGAAATTCAAAAGACAAACTGACTGAAGAAGATTTGTTTTCATGCTTTTTCATTTTATTTTATTTAGTTTAGTTCAGTAGGTTAAAAAACATTGGTTAATGGACTGTTTGTTTCTGTATAGAAGCTCGTCACATCCCAGGGCGCCATTCCGTCTATTGACGCATAGCTTGCACACATATTTATTTAACAAATTCAATTGCCATTTTTTTTTACTAGTCACGGTGTATAAGTTAAGTTCAAGGCGCCTCTTGAAAAGGCGATCGTAAATATTAAGAGTTAAATCCTATGTGTGTTTGTTTGCTTATGGGTTAACGCCGCACTTTCACTCGTAAGACGGTGTACCAGCCCAATGGGTGAAGGACACTTTATAATACCTCCAACGTTTGGATTCATGTTTTCCATAGTTCGAGGGGGCCGGGACAACCGAAACCACCCGCTAAGTAGAGATAATCTGTCAAGGGCCTAAAGTCAATCTCTTATGGTTCTTTTTTAACACCAGTCACGGGGCAGATATAAGTCCGTTTCTGTCTGTCTGTTTGTGTGCGGGTGTGGGGAGGGGGGGGGGGGGCGTCACAAACTGTCTTAACATATTTATACTGATTTCCGTACATGTCTAAAAGGTGTAAAAGTAAACTGTTACGCACATGTTTGTACGACACAGGTTAAGCTAAGATATGACCACAAACTGGTTGGCACCTTGAAACCTGGTTGCGTGACCAACAAATGACCCGGATATTCCAAACTGTGATTCACCAATGAAACCTCGTTACTTCATATTGTAAGTGTTATCTCGAAACCTTACATTGTTACATCAGTGGGGTGCTAAATATCAGTTTGCGTTACGGGTTTTTTAACAGACACTGAAGAGCGAGCTAAATATCAGTTTAAAAGGAGTCTACTGATGTGTGAACAACATCTATCTTCCCAGCTGTTAAGCCAAACCATATGGCCAGCTTAGAAAAGCCTAACTTGGTCTTGACACGTAGGCCCTATGGTTGAATAACCTCTTCAACCAAACCAGGTCACTTAATTTAGAGTAAGTAGTTGTTGATTTGTTATTTTCCCAGACAGTGAGATAATACTGATCATCACATGAACACATTAGACTCCCTTGTGGTTTGATATATGTACAGGTACACAGACTCCAATCACTGTTTAAAGGCTCTAGACACTTACTTTAAACACAATATATCATCCACAATGACCGCTCTTGTTACACTTTCGTTAACCCTTTAGAAATGGTGCTCATTTATCTACAATTTGAGCACCAGACCAGACATCATCGAATAACCAATGTCCACTTAAAGACACCCTTGTGTACTCACAGACTGAACTCTGTACTATTAACTGTCACGCCAAACAGTTAGACAACACTGAAATAAGCAAGCAAGTTTTAAACCACATCTACATAAGATAATATTCAGATTAATATTGAGATTAAATTATTGAGTTAATATTGAGATTAAATTATTGAGTTAATATTCAGATTAAATTATTGAGTTAATATTGTGATTAAATTATTGAGTTAATATTGAGATTGAATTATTGAGTTAATATTGAGATTGAATTATTGAGTTAATATTGTGATTAAATTATTGAGTTGATATTGAGATTAAATTATTGAGTTAATATTGAGATTAAATTATTGAGTTGATATTGAGATTAAATTATTGAGTTGATATTGAGATTAAATTATTGAGTTAATATTGAGATTAAATTATGGAGTTGATATTGTGATTAAATTATTGAGTTAATATTGTGATTAAATTATTGAGTTAATATTGACATTAAATTATTGAGTTAATATTGAGATTGAATTATTGAGTTAATATTGAGATTAAATTATTGAGTTAATATTGTGATTAAATTATGGAGTTAATATTGAGATTAAATTATTGAGTTAATATTGAGATTAAATTATTGAGTTAATATTGAGATTAAAACAGACCCAGACAATCGAACCGTAATTAACCTTAAATGACATTATCTTGAATTCGGCGTTAAACACCAATGAAACAAACAAACACAGGGATCTTTGTACTAGAACACTGATCTTTATTACACCTTAAAACGACAATTAACACATCAAGAAACTTAATATTTAATCTATGTAATCAATCCTGCTAGATAAAACATGATTCGCCATCCGGATCTAAGTACAATTGGCTAAAATAAAATATGAGTTGATATCTTTAGTATTTCGCGATGGAAATTCTACATGATTTGTTGAAATTGGGAATATTTGTAATTTACTTTTTATGGTCTTAGGATATTTTAAACCCACAATAATCTTTTCCCATTAATTCCGGTGTAGAATGACTGCTTCGCAAACAACAGACTAAGATCATTATTTCGCAGTATGGTGGTTAACCTTTTGGGGTAGAATGTCTTGTACATTATCGACTTTTGCTTGATTTTATGCCCGTGTTACTTCTACTGGAAATGTTGTTTGGTTACCATTAAAGCTATAATCTAAAGATCCGTATTGATCAAATGTATGTGTTATTTGACCTGTGATATAGTGATCTGTTGCCAGTCCTTACTTTAAATTGGACTATAAATAACACGACTTAAAAAGAAACCTGTTTAAAATACACCTGTATTCCCGTCTTTAGGTAAGATGTCTACTGCAGTCAGCATGCATGAAGCTGACAGATGTCTTTGAAATCGATTGACTTATTGATTTATTAAATGATGGTTTATGCTGTTCTCCAGGATATTTGACTTATGCGACGGCAGTGTATTGTAACAGTAAATGGCCATACGCATACAACCATAAAATGTTAAGTGTTTTGTTCTGTTGGAAAAAATAACGTTGCCCCCGTGCTAAGTGAAGACATCATGACTACGCTCGGAACATGCTGCCCTCAGCTAGTGGAAAGCTTGTCAATAAATTTAAATTAAAAAATCTACAGAATCGTACTTGTCGTGTATTTAGGCTAAGGTCAATGTGAACAAACCGCCCCACATATGACTATTGGTCACAACCTTCTCTTTAGACATCAGAATTAACATATAAATACGAAATACTGTGATATCCAGGAGTTCAAGTTCGGACGCTTTTAGCACTGATGTTTATTTCCATATAGAGTCGCGAAGCCTCACAGAAGTATATGTTGGAAATTAACGGTACCAATTGTCTGCTGGGGAAAGTCCTGAGTTTGTTCGATCGATTGTTTAAAAGTCACCTCCGCGATAGCTCCTTCAGTATTACACTGATTCCCAAAGGGGCCCTGGGGTTATTATGGTACAGTGACACGTTGCTTCCCATGACAGCTGCAGCCGTATGGTTGCAGCATATCGCGTCCCTTCGTCTCCCTTCACCTTCGTCCATTTTCTCTGGGGAAGCAAATGCTATTTCACAGGATCTAGACTTAATCTCCGAGCACCATGTTGAGAAGGTTTTTCTCAGTTATTCCCTGACTTGTCTTTTTGCTATTGATAGCTTTAAGGTCAAGTATCCAACAATCCGACAGACTCCATCACAGTATAACAGTCTAGTAGTCAGTGTAGCAGACTCTTTGTTCTGTTGGATACCTAGTCATCTGGGTATCCCTGGAAACACAAGTGTAGACAGGGCAGCGAAGTAGCCCTAAACATTGCTGGCGATGTTGTCATCAAGCCCCTTAAAAGGATTGGTGTGTTTCACAAAATCTATTTTAAACTAGCGTAATTTAAATATTTTTATAGATCATATCTCCAATGTTTACATCTGAAACGAAAATATTTTATTCCTTGACGTATTTTAATTGTTTAGTATTTATGTCTTTCCCGTTCAGTTTATTTCATTTCTCTGTTTGATGTATAACCTCTGGTGCTGAAGATTGGAACAAAGGTTAAGTAACATGTATGAGATATAAAACATTGTAAAATGCGCACGTCACAGCGTGGCTGAAATACCGCTGAATGTGGCTAAAAACACTAATCAATCAACCAATCCTACCCTATCTAAGATGCAAATATCAACATTCCAGATGTGACAACAAAAATGAATATACTACTAAAGTGCTATTTAATGAAAGCGAAATACAACTTCTAGTGGTAGAAGTTATCCTGATATAAGACATATAGATTATTAATAAAATTGATTGAAGTATTTATATCGCTATATACAATATATTATTTACAGAGCGAAACGCCTCGTACAAACAGAATTATACAAACCTTTCTATTTTAATTAAATCTCTCTAACATTCTATGACAGGTAAACCAAAATGTTTTAAATCCGTTTAAATTCAACGCCACTTTTACACTTGATATAAATTAGCCTATCGATTAAACTGTAACAGCATTTCAATGGATATTCTATTTCCTCGCAAGTTAACGCATCAATCAACAGAAATCCTTTTAAAACACCAGTCACTTTGAAGGATATATTAAAATGGGATGTTTTTTTTTTGTAAATCATTTCTTTCATATTTCTATTTTGTTTGCCTCAGACAGAAGCACATATTTTAACTTCTGGAAACCGCAAGTCCAATCGGGTTTTATTCCCGCCATGAATTCATATTTTCTCTTATTATTATATGACATTACTTATTTTTGTATACATCTTGTATACATGAATAAACAAATTAAAAAACAGTTCAAATTAACAACTCCATAGAATCAAACAGTTATCATATATATCCAGTGGACCAAATAAAACGTCACGAAATTCAAATTTCAATTTTTCAAAAACTGTTTATTATAACTATACTCCTTTCACTCTAAATACTGCACCATTGTATTAATTGAGGCATTCAAATCTTTTGAGGAAAAGCTTGATGTTAACGCCGTGACGCTCAATACAAAAGTTATAGCCCAAATACTCAATGCCGGAAGGTGTAAAATTTGTATCAGTGGCTTATTCCTAGATGCATTGTAGATGATGCTAACTAGCGAGAATCTTATTAGTTCGGTCTGATACACAACTGTTTTTAACGAGGTTTTCAGCAAATCTGATAAAGATTTGATTGAGAACTGTTTTGAGAAAAACATAGCACAGAGCTAAAGGATACAGGATCGATACAACAGGATCAGCCGTGTGAAAGCTGATGAGTGGTCGGCCTGTGCCTATACACAGCAGAAAATTAACTATGCAGGGGAAATTACAGCATCCCAAGGGGACGCACAAATCACACGTATAAATTACAAATGATCTTAAAAATCTGTTCAGAATATTACTAAGAAAATCATCCTTAAGGATTAAGTGTCTCCCTGAGCACACACAAAAGACGAAAACTATCTGCAAACGACTTTATAAATGCCAGGTACTCAAAAAAAGGTTGTGCGCATCATATACACTGACGAAACATGACGGATATAATTAAATTTTCCAACAGGGTTGGGCTATGTCGTGCATTCCACTCTTCCAACAAGTTCTTTTTCACTTTGCATATTAATGGTCCCAGCTTGTAGAACAGTCTCCTTGCTGCTTTTAAAAGTATTACGTCTATCTCTCTCTCTCTCTCTCTCTCTCTCTCTCTGTCTCTCTCTCTCTCTCTCTCTCTCTCTCTCTCTCTTTAAAAGGGAATTAAAGAGTTACCTTTTTTCATCCTAATTAAAATTAAATGGCAGTTATAGGGGAAAACGGCATATGGTCAGATTGTACTTATTTTTTAAAGCACCATATTTTTCAACATATTATACTTTTGTTCACAATTAATTTCTGTATGTTGCATTATTTATTTCTCTATGGGATATAACAAGGCCCATGGGTTTTTTCCCCGCCATGCCTTACAATTTATTTAAAGTCATTAATTAAACTATGTTTTACAACTGTTTAGATATGTTTTAAAAATGATTATGCATTGTGAGCTAGTTATATATTTACATATTAAAACATTGCTATATATACACATTTTTACATGGTGAATAAAATTGAATTGAATTGAATATATCCAATAGTGGTCAGTAATGCCACACAAGAAGATCTTGTACAAGATGACTGGCCCCAGAACCCCCGCATGGTAATCCATTGGATACCTACCACATTTAGGACTCCCGACAAGTCCGCCATGTAAGACAAAACGTGAAATTTTAGTTCCGGGAAAGAGTTAATACTAAACCTAACCCTAATACTAACCCTAACACTAACCCTAACCCTAACATTAACCCTTAACTAACTCTAACCATAACCCTAAACCTAACACTAAAATTGACGTCATATCTAACATGACGGTCTATCCGGACTCCCTCGCCGAAAACGTTTGCTGTGGATGGAGTGAGAAATTCGAGTAAAAGGATCGCATTATTGGGGAGGAATTTCCTTGGCATAGGACAGGAAGTGTATTGACTGGTGGAGAAAAGAGACCGAGAGTAGAATGTAATGAAAGCGGAGGACCGATTGATCACATTCTCTCACAGACTAAATGGGAGATTAAGAAACGTGTGTGGAATTAATGGAAATTAATAATGGTGGCGCTTGCAGTTCTAAGTCACTAAAACTATGCGCAACATTACTTTGCATGAATTTACTTCAGTAAAACAGTTAACAAGTATTTATTTAGAGTTTTAAGTGATTATTTGTGTGTTTATAATTTACGAAGCTGCTGCTTTTAACAATTTTCTGCAACTTTTAATCGGATTTTAGGACATTGTCCATATTGGGCCTAGATATGCCAACACATGATAAACGATTTAAAAAATCGACCCGAGACACATTATAACGGGAGCACTTAAACAGGAAATGTTCAATTGTGTCAGGGACTAGGCACCTGTCACAGTTACCGTCAGGGTGTTTATTTATTCTGTGTAGATAAGAATTTACCGGATAACAGACGAAACCATACAACCTCGCATTTTCGAGAAGGCGTAGTGGATAAAAATTTTGTGCAAAATACTTGAGGGTTGGAAACCATAGAAAGTTCGACCAGTTACAGCGGCATTCCATCTATTCTGCCATTAACTGACAAAGTGACACTTCACCAGAGAAAATGAGTCAGCTACAGACAGACCAATGTCACAGTTAATTCGAGGCAACATCAGAGACGGTTTGGCTTATTGGTCAGCCCACGCACTTTCCGGTACACCTGAATGGCCCGGAACCCAAGCAAAACATACATTAATATTTTCACAGGACTGTGAGGTAATTGTATACATTATTTCACATATTACTGGACACTAACAATCACATTTGCAGTTTTTAATAGCTTGTAGGGCGCTTAGACAATCAGAAAAGATAACGGCTAGATTTTGTTTAGAGTCACTTAATAGCCCGTTAAGAGCGTTTAGGACAGCAACCAGCTCAGCTGTAAAAACTGAAACACTATTAGAAACTCATTTAAACGAAGACTATTTTAACTCTGGGACACAGAAAGAGACACCCGCTTTATCTGTATCTGGACATCTCGATGCGTCCGTAAATATCTGTAAAAAGATATTCCAGTTAGAGATTATGAAATCATTTACACTAGGTTTAATGGCAAGGACATGGTCTGTTTTTTTAATATGTGAAATCAGCGACATTGAGATATTTCCAAACTATTCCAAACCATGTCATATACCTTCTCGATGTCCAGTAACACACCCACTAAATACTCTTTGTTAGCCAGAGAGTTCCGTATGGTAGTTTCCAGTGTTACAACATGGTCTGTGGTACTCCCAGCCCTATACGAAAACCACATTGGAAAGGGGGTAATGAATGGGTTATACTTATTTAAATACCATAAAAGGCGATTATTGTTCATTCTTTCCATAAATCTAGAAATTGTTGCAGTCAGGGTGATAGGACGATACGACGTCGGATAAGAGGCGTCCTTCCCTGATTTAGACACACGTGTTATATTATAGCTCTTTTCCAGGCAGCTGCGAGACGCATCTGGGACAACATAGTGTTGTAAAGCTTTAGGACAACTTGGAGGCTAGAGTAAAGGAAGTGTTGTATCATACTGTAGGTAACTCCGGCCTCTCCTGGAGGAGTCTGTACACGACTGTAGGACCTGTTACGGTTCAAACATGGATAATTCTTCATTCATAGGCAAATCATTAAATTCTATGTTATCAGAGATCAAGGTGTAGTTTTCTCTTTCCATTGTTTCCTTAAGTTGTATTTCTTTCCGTAATTTCCATCGCTGCTCACACGAACAAAATGATCCACCGGACATTGCCTTGACCTGGTTCCAGACTTGTTTAACTCGAGCAAACGATGATGTGTTAGAACAATAATTTCTCTAACTTTCCCTACAGACAGTTTTAATAACTTTTTGAGCTGTTGCTATCAATCTTTTAAATATTAGTAAATCTTCATACAGGCGTGTACGCCGAGCTTTATTTTTGGCTCGTTTTCCGTTAGAGATTGCTAGTGAGCACTCGGTGGTCCACCAGAAGACTGAAGGCTTGTGGGAGTAAGAAACGTGTAAATTCGGCATGGCGTTTCTGGACTATGATTGCTATGCTATGGGACACAGCGTTAATACCAAAGTTATGAAGTCAAAACGTTTAAGGGTCAAACCGACACCAAACTGAAATAGCTAAAGCAAAAAGACCAATAAAATGCCACTTTTCAAGCAGAGCTTCGCCTCTGCCGGGATGTGATAAACCGCGGATGAAAACACCATTCTTTTCGAGCAACGACTCCAATGCTTGTTCTTGGTTGTCTGTCAGAGCGATGATGTGAAATTTCTGTCTTACTTCGTCAAATAAAAATTACATGTCTTCCGCATCGTTTTTCTGCACGCTAACTGCGAACATTGCCGGGCCGATCAAGAGAGATAATTCCTCCTTGATTGAATGGGAAAATATTGTTTGTCCGACAAGGTGAAGAACAAAGTTTCTCGTCGGGACTTACCCTGTCTCGGGAAGTTATGAGTTATGATACTTAGTTTTTGAGAAGTTGAAATTTGAATTAATTTCCGGACATTTTGTAAACCCTCTTCCTCTAAAGATTTAACAGATGTATAACTAAACCAGACATAACATTCGTTTACACCATAACAGCCCTGTTTAAAAAAACCCATCATAAAACCAAATCTATATTTCTACAAAAAACAAATTATTTTACATGTAGGTCTGACAAGATCAATGATTTAGCGCTTGTTGGCTTTTGGCATTAATAAAAGCGTTTTATTTCACTGGAAATAAGGTCAATTTACAAGTTACTTGTTACCACATTAACAAATAAATACCTTCCGGCCACAACAATTGGACAGAGCAGAAATAATGCTAAGTCTCTCTGGATTAAATATGTAATAATAAGTAGCATAGTCCCTAATTCAAAAGATTGGTGTTGAACGCCGCATTGTTAAAATCTATCCGTAAGTAGTGGTTAAAAGTAAAAAAAAATGAGATCTCAACTTGTAGTTTTAATTTAAGGGGAAGGTAGTACAATATATTTCACACTCTTATACTTTCACTGGCCGAGTAAATGATAGTGTTTGTTCAATCACAATTCAGAAACACAAACACACAGATGTCACTATTAAACATATATTTTATTGTGAAAATACAACAGACAAAATAATACGTGCGCCGTTTGAACGACGGATAAGGGCAAGACAAATATCCGGTTAGGGCAAACCGACACCCAATTTAAAACTTTAGATCAGTTGTACCATGGCGTGACCAAGCACGTGACCAGGGATCAGGTTGACCTTTAACGCAAAGACAAGCTTGTCCTCAGCCACACTTGAGTGAGAAGGGACTTCATTATACAAACAATCACATGTTTGCTGGTAATTGTTTACCTGAAAATCCTCTTCTTATTAGTAGGAAATAACCAGACCGTAAAAAGTAACGATGTTTCTGTTAACACACAAGTTTTCCTACATCCCTTAACAGATTTTTACAAATTCCAGTCGGACACTGCAACGGTCCTTCTTTATTTGACTTCCTTATTTACTATACTTGTGTTTTTCCGTTTTGTGCTGGAGACGAAATATAGCAGAAGTTGTTGTCGAACATTTCTTGATGTGTCAATTTTACCGGATAGGGGAGGGGAGTGTAACACTTTCCCCATACCTTTTTTTTATCCATTTCATATTAAACACGACTATTAATCAGTGAATAATCGGTATGACTTAAAGATTGACACATTTTATGACCGTTAGTTATATACAAATAACGTTATATTTCTGACTTTTATTATTATTATCTTTTAAATTATATCAAATTAGAAAGCTGAATTAAACTGAAATAACATATTCGATATTATTCAGTGAAAAACTTATAAATATACAGTAATTTAGTTATATTTTATGATACACGATCTCGCGTCGTCTCACATTGATACATGTATATAGGTCTATTTTCAGGGGTAATTTTAGGGGTTGGTTACATATAGTAAAAATGTCAACATGTGTAATTATTTTATTTATGTACCAAATCACAATATTCTAGTTGACTGCAGCCCCGTTTGTTCTATTTCCCACCAATGTAAAGGATAAATGTTCTCTTATATTCCATTCGCGCTGAAACTATCAATTTTTCTTGTCCTTTTCTTTATCCTTTGCGTCAAAGCGGCATACTAGAACAGGCACAACTGAATGGTGCACAACGAAATCGCTGACACTGCCGAGAAAGGCACGTTTGAGTTTCCCCAGACCGCGGGTACCTGTTATCACTATCGCCGCTGCCTCTTCTTTAGCTGCTTTCACGATTACCTCCCCTGGTTTTCCCACGCCGGTTTTAAATTTTCCCGCCAACTGAAAACACAAAAAATAATATACATGAACGATTTGATTATACAATATAAAGCGTGCACAAATGGAGAAAACGTATTTACAAAAAAAGCGTTGGGGGTTTGATTATGGAGCCGTCTGAACAAATGAAAGAAGAACAAGTAGTTTAGAGCTGGATGATGAAACCCTACAGAAAAAATAGAACATGAAAATACAGAAATAGTTAAGAGCTGGATGATAAAACCGTAAAGAAGGAAAATGAAAATACAGAAATAGTTAATAACTGGGTGATGAAGACGTACAGAAGATAGAACAAGTGAAAATGCAAAAATGGTCAAGAGCCTGACGATGAAGACATATAGAACAGGGACCAAATGAAATACAAACACAGTTAAGAACTGGGCGATGAAGACATACAGAACAGGGACCAAATGAAAATATAAAAACAGTTAAGAACTGGGCGATGAAGACATACAGAACAGGGACCAAATGAAATACAAAAACAGTTAAGAACTGGG
>JAUELC010332272.1:0-14105 GCA_031471745.1 Cryptochiton stelleri
CATGTATTTGGTTGGTCTATCCAATACCTCTATTTTACTTTGATCCCTGTCTGTCCGCCAAAAGGCAGTAATCGTGGCAAGGTCTCGTGTAGAGTAATGCCTCGGGAAGATGATGAATATCGTCCACTGCACTACCAACTGATCTACCAAGTTCAGCTTGGAACAGCTCGCTCGATCTTCAAATACCTCACATCCTTACTGTCGAGTTTTATTTTTGACGATAGGGCCAACAACTGACATTTCTTACACTACACCTCCAATAAAGCCCCTCCAGAGCCGTTGATTATTGTATCGTAATACACTAGTGATGTTATCACACAGTAATGGCTGATTGGTCAAATCAAAGGCCAAACGGACTACTTTTATGCCAAATAACTACGCTATCTTATATATCGATGGGTCGAGGGACATCACCTAATCACTGTCGTTTTTGACATATGAAAACGATTGCAAAAATTGGAAATCATTTGAATGTATAGTGTGAGAAACCTAGAAGACGTGTTGAATTATTGAAATATGGATTATATGCTCTACACATGTATCTCTAATCGAATTCAATTTAGATATGTCTTTAATCGAATTACAGATATATGCCATAATTATAGGTCAATTAAACGAGAGCCCGTGTATTACGTTGGGTACCATTCGAGTCTATTCATTTCCAAAATCACGAGCCCGGGGCCATCGCGAACAAATCATGGCAAAGTTTAAAATACACCTAATATATAGGCCCTAAATTACAAATTCTGTCCTTCCGTCCGCTAATAACTCAAAAACGATTTCAAATAGACCCCCAAAACCATATATATTCGTAATCACCTGACGTAACTTGGCGTAACTGCGTACATAGTAAAGAGCTTTATACAGACTCACAAAATCATTAACGTAGAAATCAGCGTCATGACATAATGAAATGCGGACTCAGTCATTAAATTAACGCAAGAGGTGTCAAAAATAAATGTCTAATCTTGGTATTAGACCCGGGGAACGCCGGGACCTCTCCGCTAGTCCGATATAAACTGAAGGAGGAGTTGAGTTCAGAATGGTAAAAAGACCTTTCAGGCCTTCTGGTTCAAGTCGTCTCGTAAAATACGATTCGCTAAGGCTGTTGACTCTTGGTGTTTCCCCAAACTGCCCAGAGACAAACACAAAAATAGAGGACTGTTTGAAAACAGAATGCTGGATAAAAGTGCTTGTGTGTGCCACATTGAAACATGTTGACGTATTTAGAGAAGCAGATTATGACATTCTTCGTAAATTTTTTGTTCCACATTGAACAACAATGTTAGCATGGAACTAAGAAGCTGGCTTTTTTTTCCTTTATTACACCCAAACCGCATATGGGGACAAAAATACATCGTTACAGAATATATATGACCGGCAATGTGGTTATACATTATGTAAGCATAGATTTATGATCAGATTGTCTGACAGTTTTCCATTCATAAAATGGAGACTGTGATAAAAAAGAAATATATACTGTATATACTCAAATAGAATATAAAATCCTGCTAAGCAATTAAGTACAGCGGTTTAAGCATCAAGTGTTAAATTCAACCGAATAAACGTATAGAAAATAGTCGTAATTTATTGTAAGAACCGCACATATTCTTATTACTTCTTAGGTTATCTCCCTCCACTAAGATATGGTGTTTCATCTTCGATGGATACCGTAGTATGTACAATGTGAACAGATATTGTTCATACAATATGAAAATTGTTCGTCTTGGGGTTAACGAATAACTAGTGCGTTTTCAGCATCGGCAATCGCCAATCCGACTATATACTTATAGACTACCTTCTTAGTTCTTATGTCGATAAAAGACGAACCACTATTACGAATGTGTGTATAACGTAATTGCGGGGGATCGGTTTACCATATATACATGGAATCTCAAACGTGAAAGACATAAAAGAAACTCACACGTGAAACACATAAGGGAAACCAATAGAAGTCTGCTGCAGAATGTCTGTATTGTTCTATAGCCTCTGTTCAACCAAAAATCCCTTTATCATCTTCCATTGCTGAAGCAAAATTTAAAGATTTTTTATTCTTCACAAATTTCAATGTTGGATTGCTCCTAATATCAACAGTTTGCAATGTTGGAGACTGTCTGGAACACAACAGTTGTCACAATTTCCATCGGGATGTCGGTCGATTAGATAGAGATATACATGCCATAACAGGAACATGGCCTGAAATTAGACGACATAATATGGCAGCCTCCCTACGGGTGAGGGAACTAAAACATGGACATTTTTATTTCTAAAGGCTGAAAATATTGAACGACACGGCCTTTTTAAGATGCTCCCCAGTAGAGCTCTTGAAAAACAGACACAAATTAACTCGTAATTGATCTATAAACATCAACGATTTTCAAATCAATGTGCGTTTGCTATTCGGCCGAGTGGATTGTATATGATTTTCCAGACAGATAACATCTGAATGATCAGACCCGTTATACAGTACGCTGTCCTGTTCCACCAATTGATCAGTTCCGTAATCCGGTAAGTTACAAACCGTACGCTCTATCTGTAGAGCAGCCAAATTGTACAAAATGCAGTGATAGACGCGCTTTCTTTTGTGATATTCTTTTCACACTCTGCTTATTTTGCCTGCATTAGCCTATAACAAGGATGGGCGACGCTTAATTGGTATATTCGAAAACGCTACTGGAATTATACAAAATGCGCAACTGGCTAACTTGCGGAACCGGAGTGATTTTCCAAATTGCAATATTGTAGAAATTATTTTTGTCGTTTAGTAAATGACCGTTAACAGTATTTTCATTATTTTGGTATGACACTCTCTTAGTTGGAACATATACTTGTTCAGAACATTTTGTATATCCTTTAAGGAGTCGAACCCATGCCCCTCAGACTTGCCATCAGTTAATGCCATCCTGCCCACCACTCTTTGAACCAACTTGACGCTGAGATATTAATTTACAAATGCAATTGTTATATTTTCAAAGCTGAACGCTCTGACGCGCCACAACAGCTTCTTGCTGCTCCTTAGCTTCGAGATCACCAGGGCAACACGAAGCTCCCTCCAACCGCTCGCCATATATATAATGTCAAACATATATTATGTCAATTACGTTTTTACTCATTTTGTTCTTCTTTTTGTTGTTCCTGGTATTTGGGAGGTGAGTGTGCGGGTGTGTGGAGGAGGGGTGCTTGTTACAAAATGCTAAGCACCAAACTTGGCTATTCTGCATCTTTTGGTTGAGTCCGATATTTGCAATAACGTCATAATTTTAAAATTGAGACGGTATTCCTTCTTCATAGTTCTAATGTACCTGTTGACTTTGTTAATCCGGGCAACGATATACTGCCCACCTTAATTACCTATCCTTAGAAAGAAACGGAACAACACTGCACATTCGTGGGGTGCTCAATACTTATCAGATTAGTCCTAGGTCAGTAAATAAAGCATTAAATTGTGTTAATATCGCATGGCTAATAATCACACGCTGAGTCTTATGACGTTGCCGTCACTGCTCATTTCTCCAATATCACAAGAGCAATTATAGAGCGCATTAAAATTGTTAGGAACGCGGGGTTAAGCTCATAACCAAGAATAAACGACACAACGGTCATATAGTCGGAATATTACACCAGATGATATTAAAATAATAGAAACTGTTACGGTACGAACATTTTTTTCTGTACATTTAACATACAAACGTGTGGCCTAGATACGTTTGTAGCAACCACTAATGTAATACAAATCCACTAATGGAATATTTTTTAATATAAGCTGTTTTCATAAAAAATAACCGAAATATGTCCCCAGATTAACAAATGTATTAAAAAATAAATAGTTAATATATTTCCAAATAGACAAACCTATTAAAATAAGTAGTTTTGCCCAATCAACGACGAAGAAGCCCCCTAATGTAATAAACATGGAAATTTGGAGAAAATGAGCCAAAATTGATTGAGCAAAACTCTTTATTTTTAATAGATTTGTTAAGCTGGAGTCGTATATAGGTGATTTTTGATTAAAAAAAGCCCATATTCAAAAAAAAATTCATCAGTGGATTTGTATTATATTAGTGGTTGCTTCATACGTTATTCTGGCACAGCGATCGAGTTGGGGCAAAGTAACAAACATGGCAGATCAAGTATGGAGAATTACCCCCAATGACTGTACACACTTGTAAAACAAGTCTGCGGGTCTTCTGCGTTCAGTTTACACAGTTCCAGATATTGATCGGAACAATAGGAAACATTCGCTTTGTAGCACAAAAACTTTATTTACTTTTAAAATTTTTAAAAATCTTTTCTTTAAAAAATTCTGGCTAGGTGTCCAAATGACAGAGGAATATTCTAGATAAGAGCGAACTAGAGATATGTAGACCAACCGTAAGGCTGGGATATTTTCGAAAGTACTACACGTTCGTTTCAAGAAGCCGATAAGATACGACTTTCTCATAATATTTTCCACAAACTTTGTATTGCTAGTAATAGTCACCCTGCGGTCCTTCACAGATTCTGCTCGCACTAATGCGTTGCCTTCAATACTTTTTTTTCAATACTATAATCTATCTAATTTTGATTTTCGTTGTAAATGATATGAAACAACATTTAGTAGTGTTCAAAATTAAATTCTAAGTGTTACATGAGGCTGAAACACTGATACGATCTTCTTGCAGCAAACTACAATTGTTTATGTTTTGTATACATTGAAATAATTTGCTATCGTCAGAGTATAATGATATAGACGAGTGGTAAACACCAATATGTGCATCGGTATATAGGTAAATTTTCATACATTCATACCCTCTACTTGTTAAGTGCGGTGTACAATTAAACACAATTGCCCTCTTGTCATAGAGGTCTTTGTGGAACAAACAATATACTATGAAATCTTGTTTCGTATGGTTTTCTCCAATTTGGTTAAATCTACCAATGATTTTAAGTGAACTGTTCTTAATGTTCATGTATAAATGTGTCTTAGTGGCTATGCACTGTGGAATCGCTATTCTGGTGATGGACTCATACAGTCCACATGCTAAAATTCAAAACATAATCTAAAAAAGTATTGCAATATTAAATGGATCCGCGACGTGGTTCAGTCGGTTTTGCATTTGATTGCTGAACCCCTTTCAATGAAACGCTCGTAAAGAGGTTCGAGGCCGCTTGTCGATATACGGGAAGTTTGTCGATGACTATGGAGATCGCAGGGTGGTTTTAACAAGGTTTCTTCCCAGTTTCCCACCGAAACACAGGCAATGTAAGCCGTCATATAACCGAAATATCACAGAGGACAACGTTAAACACCAATTAAACAAAGCAATGCTTAAGTGCATGTTATTGAATCTATCAAAAACATATACAAGATCATAAATGCCGATGTATCATTTACCTTGTTTTAATGAGTTTTTGATGTAACGAATTCGTTTTTGTAACTTGACCATCTTTTTTATTCTTAACAACTGACAAATCATTGTTTGAAAATTGTATTTGCAGCAAAGTTATATTCAGATCCAACTCACCATTAGTTTAAAGTTGTGGAGTCTAATTCTTGGAAATTGTTCTACATCTCGTTGTTAATCCTACTTAAATGACGACGAAATATATTTAGCAGTGGGCGCCTTGAACATCAACTTAATTTAAGATCGTTATGAAAAGCGAGCTCTACGTCTGCATTGTTAATTGAATGTAACTCAGCGGCTAGATTATTGAACAAGGCACTCTTTTCCCGTATCGCCACTGATTTGGTTCCTCTTGGGATGGGGTGGGGGTGGCTGGGACGGATAAGCCACAATATGTTAAGTCTTTGAATGTTCTTTTGACTATTGCGACTCTTTTGCCTGAGTTCAGTTCCTGGTCCATTGTATATACTCATTGTTGTATTCACTTGACATCATTTTCCCAAGTCAAAGTGAATAAGAAGATCGCTGACCTCGTTGACCTTACTTACATTGGTCGCAAACAAGCAAAATACCGTAGTCCACTGTAGCACCGTTTTATGCTTAGAAGGAGTGCCACCCCTTAACCCCATCCAATCAGACAGGAAATTTAATTATGTCCACCAAATATGGTGTGACATGTCATTTAGCGGCCTGTAGCCAACAACGAACAAGCCTCATACTACAAACGAACTGGAAACGAATCGTCGCCACTTTGTCGGGGACAACATACAATTGTTAACACGATAACATATTGGGGACAGTGTATTGTAAATTTTGGCGGGAAAATATGTAATTGGCTTCTTAATTTTGATTGGACTATTCACTTATCGAAATGCCAATTATAAGTTTGTGTGGACAAATGAGGCAAGAGTGAAATAGTAGATGCCTTGTCTTATACCGTTCTGTCCTTGCCGTGAGATGATGGCTAAACACATTTGTACAGGTGGAGTGTTTTTTTGGCGCACAAAGTAACCACCAAGAATGCCAACCTTTCAAATACATAAATAAGTATTCTTGTGTTTGTATTTCAGATCATGTTAAGGCCTGGAATCCGAAGATGACACACACCCAAACCACCGCCAAAGCAGGGAGCTCCATTACGGGCCTGAAAATGTGGACGACCTCAGTGATAGAAACTTTAACAAAAGATTCATTGATCCCTTAGCAAGTGGCCTTGTTGGAAAACGAATGATCGACTCTTTGGCTAGTGGACTTGTAGGAAAACGGTTTATCGACCCACTAGCCAGTGGCCTTGTAGGTAAACGAATGATCGATCCTTTGGCTAGTGGCCTAGTAGGAAAACGATTCATCGACCCGTTAGCCAGTGGACTTGTTGGGAAAAGAATGATCGACCCTTTGGCTAGTGGTTTTATAGGAAAACGATTCATCGACCCTTTGGCTAGTGGACTTGTGGGAAAACGGTTCATTGACCCTTTGGCTAGTGGACTTGTAGGTAAACGGTTCATCGACCCTTTGGCTAGTGGACTTGTGGGAAAACGGTTCATCGACCCTTTGGCTAGTGGACTTGTGGGAAAACGGTTCATCGACCCTTTGGCTAGTGGACTTGTAGGAAAACGGTTCATCGACCCTTTGGCTAGTGGACTTGTGGGAAAACGATTCATTGACCCTTTGGCTAGTGGACTTGTGGGAAAGCGATTCATTGACCCTTTGGCTAGTGGACTTGTCGGAAAGCGAATGATCGACCCTTTGGCTAGTGGACTTGTAGGAAAACGGTTCATAGATCCACTAGCGAGTGGCTTAGTAGGAAAGCGAATGATCGACCCTTTGGCTAGCGGACTTGTTGGTAAAAGGCAATCAGATCGCAAGTAATCTGGCTCTTCTTTATGTATCAACATGACAAATATTTTATCTTATAATATTTAAGTTCCGCAAAACAACAAAAGTTCCATTCTAACTGACTTAACTTACCTAATTCTCTCTACGGATAAACACTAAATTCTGTTACAATTTTTCGAACATTCCAATATTATTGATTCTTTCTGTACATTTGAATGATTTGCAATAAATGTTTTGAATTTTGTTATGAATCAATTCTTTGAACTCTATCCAAAGCGTGAAATATGTGAAAAAATCGACACCATATGCGACTATGTCCCGTGACGCCACAATCACCCTACGTCATTCTGAAGAAAAGCAAACATCCGTTTCAAACACACCAAGCCCGCGACTGTAAAAAAAAATACGCGTTTAAGGTTCAATCGCAGAAGTGATGCATGTTTAGGCGGCAGGGTACCAGACGGCGTCTGCAAAGACAACAGGGCAAGAGTTTCGTGTGGATGACTTAAAAAAGTAATTGACGCAATTGGATTTCTGTCTCATTTTGTCGCAGGAATCATAACAATTTTTTTTTCATTAAATTTTGATCAGTTGAAGTAATTTTCTCTGAATCGCTTCGCGTTTTGCGCCAAGTTTTCACTTTTGTTATTATTTAAGCGCGACTAGTTTCAAGTTCTTTTCTGCCCTGTTGTCTGCTCGCAAATGGGGGAAAAAAGAGAAGGAAACAAGAAAAAAAACCCAGCAGTCTAGTTGTTGATTGTAATTTACAATTGGTTTCATTACCCTATCAGCCCTTGGTAAAGAAATATACCTTGGCTGTCGAATTACAACACGACGATGACAATTGAACTATTATTGTATTAAAATATCATTAAGAAGTTGAGATGTTAACAAAGTGTTTCCCTATCCAATGATGAAACTGCTATATTAAATCAAACCTGTCATTTATTATTTTCAAAGCAGCAACGCCCTGAAGAAAATAGTCATGTTTGTGTATAAAAATAGTTATTAGGTTGTCAATCAATATCGAAGAGATTTTGTGTAGACAAAGGAAGGAATTGTTTTAGGGATATATCAGGAGGCGTTGACAATACTTCTTAACAATTGACTCCGACTCAGTTACCAGATATTGATTAGCAGACGACGCTTGTATACAATGTACCGGAAACACGTAGGGAGTCACCCTGGTTCGAGTTTGCGTCAGAGATGTTAGCCATTGACGGTCAAGACATGCATCAAATGTTTTCTAATTACACACCAAAGGCGAGAAACAAATTAGTATCGGTGCAATCGTTCTATGTTTCTATGTTAAGCGGTACATGACTCGAGAATATGCCACAGGTCGGTCAGTAATGAGGTATACATTGAAACGATTGTAGACACGAATATCAGATCTAATAAGGGTATTTATTTTCAGAATAATAAGAGGTATTTCTTGTTGATAAAATAATCGAAAAATTGCTGAGAGCATTGGCCATCGTCAACGTCATTGTCATCACTTTGTAAAGAGGTTACACCGGAAATACTGTGCTATGTCCACCACATTCATAAACCAGCTGAAGCAGCCAAAATTGCCTACGTTAAATTTTAAGCAAGAGAATAAAAATCTGTAAACACAGAGAGCCATTTATTCGTAAACCCGTGCAACATTAAAAATAAAATACATTGATTGCGATAATAAATATTTACGCTTACTGCTATGAAATATCGCTCTATTTAAACCGTACATGTCTTCAGTACAAACCTGACGTCTGTAGACAAATGTCGAATATTTAAATTCGCTTAATATAAAACTCCAAATATAATATGAACGTTACAATGAAGAGTTGTTAAGTTACATACCATACCGATATCCCATTCCAATGTACACATGGTACATGTGTGACAATAAATGTGCTTTATAAAATCACAAACCCTCCCAACTAATTTGAGAGTCCGTTATTTATTACAGATTCAACTATGTAGTTAAGCCCGGCACACACCACAACATCGGGGGTTGTCCCAAACGTGTGCAGCAGAGTTTTGTTTAGATTTTGTCATGCGACAAATTCGCATGCGGCATGAAAACAGTTTCGTTTTTTTGCAACCAAATCTATTGTAATCGAAAGGTGTGCTTTGCATGACATAAAATAAATGGTTATGTACCCCATAATTCAAAAACCAATAAAAAGTGACGCTTGGATTACATGATGTGTCAGTGTAGGTAACGTGTCAAACGCCAATGTCGCGTAATGCCGTAGCTATACAATACTATCGATTTTGTGTTAAAGAGTGCGGTGAACGTTCTTGCGACAAAGCTGGTGGTCTGTCTCTCGAGACAAAATAAAAAAATGTGTGCACCGAGATTTAAGGTTGATAGTAAAATTGTATATATTGTGCTAGCCTTATGCGAATGAAAGATAAACCCCGCCAAGAAGTAATAGAATTATTGTTTATCCTTGGTCATAATATGACCCGGCTAATGAAACACTTCAATAAGATTAATATTAGTTTAGCACAAGAGCAAATATTGCTAAAACAAAGACCATTTAACATTGTGCAAGCTAACAACGTGTTCTTCTCCACACATTATTACAAGCTTCATTGACTTCAAAAACACACAGGCGATTTGCTGTCCTAAATGAGTTAAATATCACGTGCTGAACGATTATACACACTTAGACCCCAACAAAGTATAATGATCGACAATCTCATAAATCGGATCAATTTACTGATCTTGTAAAAGATTAAGATATTGCTGTTTTGCAATGATGGCAACCGTCTTAAGAGTTTAATAATATTAATTTCTAGAAAAGACATCAATCATATTGTATTGCTGTTTGGCAATGATAACAGCCGTCTAAAGAGTTCGATAATATTCATTTCTGGAAAAGACACCAATCATATTGTATTGCTGTTTTGCAATGATAACAACCGTCTAAAGAGTTCGATAATAGTAATTTCTATAACAGACACCAATCATATTGTATTGCGGTTTTACAATGATAACAACCGTCTAAAGAGTTCGATTATATTCATTTCTGGAAAGACAACAATCATATTAGAGTTCGATAAAGTTGATTTGTGGAAAAAGACACCAATCAGCAAAACTGTTAAAACTGACGATTGGACTGTGAAGAGAACTGACTGTTATACTTTATGGTCATCATTATGTGGCACTGTTTGCACTGTAATGATAGCTGCACATATGATATTGGATAAACGCACCGAGTAGACTAAGCCATGGAATTATTAGCCGTGCAATATTAACACAATACATTTTTTTATTTACTAGGCCGAGAAGTAATCTGATGATAATTATACACAGCAGTTACATTATTGGTTTTTATGCTAGTTTGGAGGGAGCTTCGTGTTGCCCTGTTGCTCGCAGAGCTAAGGGGCAACAAGAAGCTGTTGTGGCGTCCTGTAATGTCCATTGGTTGTGTTGTATCTTGTTATTGTTTGCTGCTAGTGGCATCAGGGGTGGTTTCCTTCACCCATTAGGCTTGCACGCCATCATATAAATGAAATAATCTTAAGTACAGTGTAAAGCCCCAATCAAACAAACAGCTAGTTAAGGTGGCATAGTTTATATGATAGCATATTGTGTCAAAGATAAACGAGGACAAAACAACGAAAAGAAGACTATTAACATCGCAAAGCTGGACTTCGTTAAGATTTCATTTTTCTTTATGACCGCTGGTACTGACATATCATGGAAAAACCTTTGTGTTCAACGTTTAACACCAATCCAACAAACAAAACAAACAAAGGTATTACTTGAGAAATCAAACAAACAATCTCGTGGTGAACGAAGATGTTATTCGTAGTCATTGTTAGTGACTCGACAACAATACTTATGATAGCGGACAATAGGGAAGAATCCTCGTAAAAAAAAACACACCCCACGACCTCCGCAGTCAGCATTAAACTCCACTTATATAATTTAGATCGACAGGCGCTCTCGAACCTGCCAATGCATGTGCGGCATACCGAAGGAGAAATAAACCGGAACTTGATATCCATAATAAATACTTATGTTAATACCGAAGGATGTTTAGTAACATAATAGCCTGTTATAATATTTTAAAACACTTAGGTTTAGGTAGTCATAGGTAGCCTACCTTTTTTGATCAGTCGTTTCTTCAGCTGCTCACAAAAGTTAAAATCTGTGTTGTGTGACAAGCTTATCTATGAATCAGAAAATTATACGTGTATGTTATTTTTATGATCGGATAAGGTTTAGGCTTATAGTAATTACTATAATTTTCTAGGCAATCTTTCTGAATACTTACAACGTATATTTATAGAATGAGATTCTGGGTGTTTTTATAATGTAGTTTGACGGCCTACAGTCGGGATTGTTTATTCGAATCGGTGCATCCAGCATTCAACGAGATCCCGTGTAATACGATGAAAATCACTCGAGTCAATTACTTTAGCAAAATCAGAGCCGACGGCGAGTGATTTACTAAATTAATCGACGAGATTGATATTCGTCGTAATACACGGGCTCGATTTGGATAATCGTTATCACACACTCCACATTTATTTGGACGTTTGGGGGTTATTTTCCTGTAAAAATCTATATATTTGTCCATGGCTAGTATGGATAAACATTGTTGTGCACGGGCAGCTGGCGATGTCATAGAACGATTTCTCCGGCACTAGAACGTCCTCTTGCTACAAAGTATATAACGTCGCGACATCGGCGTTACGTCACAATAGTGATGACGTCGATACTGTGATGTTACATCTTTGTGCCGTATGAACTGTGTGATAATAACACTAGTGTATTACAATATCAATAATCAACGGCTCGGGAGTGGAATGATAGGGGTTGTAGTGGGATAAATTATTTTAATGGGTTTAGTTGTTCTTTCAAAGGTACGCCTGCTGATTGATTTTGTCGTTATTGAAACCTTCTTCAGCTTCCGGGTAAAGTAAAAAGCTGTATTGGGTGACAAGATTATCTACAAATCAGTAAATTCGATGTGTGGAATGCATGAAAAACAAATCTTGTGAATTGGAACGTTATATATTATTGTTATTAACACAGATCTTGTCATAACAGTAGTGATAAAGCATCAGCTGGTCAACGGACAGACTAAGTGGCGAGAAGTTAAACCTAAAACATACAGTTGACCATCTGTTATTTTATTAATGTATACGCTGACCGGCGATTATAACTCAAAACATGTACTCCTGGCAGGAATGACTAAAGAAAGTATAAAGAACAAAGTTCTGTTGCCTAATGTACAACGAAAGGATTTTGTCGAAACCCCGGCATTTTGTTTACTATAGTCAACACCAATGTATGAAGTCCGTGGCCATGCAGTCTTTACAGATGAAAAAAGCTAAAAACTAAAGTTTATGTAAAAAAATGGACCATCAAACAGTTTGCTGAAACGGTTTCCTGAATCTGCGGAAAGTTTGATTATCTATTAGAGCTACATAAAGCATACAACCACATTGTTTATGTCTCTATAACATAATATTTTTCTTCAGAAAATAATGAAAATAATGAAAATCCCTTCTTAATAATGGTTTGTAGGTGTATTATTCTACACCCCTCAAAGATTAATGTCCATTAAACAAGTGTCCCATATATGTTGGTTGTCTAAAAGTATTGAAAATTGTGACGAACCGTAGCTGATATTAATCACAGAGCAGTAAGTTTCCAATGTATGATTGTCTCGATTATTCACACAAGTATAGACCCGATCTTCCCACCAATCTACAAAAAGGCGACAACAAAGTCAATACTCTGAACATAGCTGCTAGAACCGGTAATCTTTGGTAATGTACGTCCAAAAGGACCAAAAAAGGATTATAAACTTGCACCATTTGTCCTACAGCTTAGAGAAAGTAACACATGGTCAAGGGGAGTGTTCAAGGTGCCGTTTATGATTTCATTTGCTTCACGTCAATACAACCTGATATCGTTGGATATCGTGATAACACCGGACAATCCTATTAAACCAAGCTACTAGACAGCGAACTCTTCATCTATACAGAAGCTGCTCTTGTTTTATCAATAATGCTATAGTGCCTTGTCTAAGATGAGCATTATTTATGATGTAAGGGTAACAATACATTGATATTAGAGTCATAGCCCACTCGACTTTGTCCATTACCCATTGGTCTGTGTTGGTAAAAGGCAATCTGATAGCAAATAACCTGGTTCCTTTTCATGTGGCTAGAGGGCAAATGTTGAATCTTATATTTAAGTTATTCAAAACAACACAAGTTGTATTCTAACTGACTAAACTTACCTAAATCCACGATCAGATAAACGCTAATATGTGTTATATATATTTTTTCGAACATTCTTATATTATTTCCCAGATTAGTACATTTGACTGATTTGCCATAAATCTTCGAATTTTGTTAGGAATCGATTGTCTGAACTCTATCTCTAGCGTAGAATATAAAATACTCTCCAAAATGGCCCTAACAGTGCAAGGAAGATTACAACTTACTCGACTATGTACCGTCTACGACGCGGCTGTCCCTCGTGTCAATTTGGAGTAAAGCTAGGAACACAGGTGTCCGTATTGAGTCGTGCGTCATGCGTAGTGCGTAATGCGTTTATTTTTAATCGTCTTTGGTAGCGATTGAATCCCTGACACAGACCGAAACGTGACCTAGATTTTTGGGAAAACCCCTGTCATGACGTCAGAATGGCGTTTTTTTGTTGTTGTGGTAAGCACTATATACAATATGACGGAGACTGTTAACGCATGACGGATGACGCACGACGCAATACGGACACATGTGTTCCTAGTTTTACGCGATTTACGCGTTTAACACGCACCACGCCTGCGAGTGTGTGAAAAACGTGCATACGGCTTAGCGCGCTATTATTCCAGGATGAAATGTAATTTAAAAAATCGTATATATGTA
>JAUELC010332382.1:0-14104 GCA_031471745.1 Cryptochiton stelleri
ATAATTAATATGCACAGAATTCCATATAATTTTAATAATCTCTTCCTTTCTGGTCAGGCAAACTGTGTGTAAAATTTGAGAGAAATTCCCTCAGTATATTTAATTACAGAAGCCTTTACATGGCTGACGCCGACGCCAACGCCGACGCCGACGCCAAGGGTACGACATAAGCTCCCCTTGCTTCGTACAGGCGAGCTAAAAACAAAATAAGTATTTAATCCACAACAGTTGTTTATTTTATATAATTTTTGTTTTAATTACGGTAATCTAAATTTGGCATTTTATAATAGTTGATTCATTACTGATCAACGACTTCTGGTCAGGGTACACTCTCTTCATACTTCCGAGCTTTTTCCAGGTCTGCTGCCCAGGACGCGTCATCGGTGGTGAATGCTTTAAATGACACTACCGTTATTACAAAATCTGAGGCTATAAAGATATTACACGTTGTGTAGAGGAGATTTGTGTAGGATTTTTGTAACTTCCATGGGCCTATATTTCATCAACAGAGTTATACCGACATTTTCCCAAGTTGTGCAGCATAGACTGCATGAAAATATCAATTGTGTCACCTAGTTGATAAAATGTATTTGGTAATTACAAAGCAAATTACAAAAAGTCTATTGATTATATAATTAAAGCGATAGTATGTGTATGTACTGACTTTATTGACCCATGGTGAATGATATCAATGTTAGTAAGCTGATTGTTGTTTCCATTACAACTGCGATCCGTTGTATAGACAGTGTCACCATCACTAGTACATTAGTTCAACTGACCAATATATTGAAAACTTTGTGTGCAAAAAAAATTCTACGACTTCAACATTACGGTCATCTTCCGAAAAGCGAATATGTGATAAATTTGACCAGTCGCCGTCATGTAGGAACGGAGGCTGTCATTTGTGCGTGTTTGTCTACATGTATAATAGCTCTCAACGAAAGGCTACAGCTTGGTGTTCACGCCATGACGTCACATACTGGCATATCGCCAACACCACCGGTTCGCTGATGCCGTAACTTTGAAGATGTTTTGCGGTGAGAAACAGTATTTTTTTCTATCTACCACATGTATGGTGTTTCAATACTATGTATGAAAAAAAGATCTTCAGATAAACTTAACACATAAGGACAGACGAACACCAAACATTAATTCATTAATTAGATGGTCACTCAGCAATAGCTGACCATTTCAAAACAAAAAAAAAAGTATCACATCAAATTGGAAAGTGTACACTCCATAGTGACCAAGAAACATTTGAAAGAAAGGATACTCCAGGAAGCAATTGAGATCAAAAGACTTAGGCCAGAAATTAACAGAGATCATGTTATTCAAAATCAAGATCAAGAAAGATCAGAGAACAGATATAAATCAATTTTCAAAATGTCATTAACTTGAAAATGATGTGAATACCAACACCGAAACGTCCTCTTAATAAAGTCAGAAGTTGTTTATCCATAAGTAGTTTTCCTGTGTTATTAAACAAATGTTGGTTTTAATTTGTAAGTGTAACTGTGAAGATCATTATTAAAGGGAAAATTCAACTCCAGCTGTTTTCATATATTGGTAAGAAGGGGGTGATTATTAAACGTGTGAATTCGTCATCGCATACTCTGTGAAGGTTTTCGTCCAGTCTAATCGGTCTGCAGGAGGGGCGTGGGAAAATCTTAAGACATATAATAATCCCTGAGTTTCCAGTGTAAATCTGTGTGGCCAAAAGAAAAGTTAGAAAGTCATAAATCAAATAATAATACGGGTCTCTAGCTGAGTACTAAAGCGTCTGGGTTTATTTGTTCCAGCTTCTCTTTTTCTTCGTTTTTATTGTTTTTGCGTGTTGTCAATCCGATCTCAAACTTTCCGTTTTTGTCTTCTCTAAAGCCTCTGGGAAAACAATAATTGGAAAAAGGCAATGTGTTTTGAGGTAATTGGAATTAGAATATCAAAAACACTATATACATAGTGTGTCACCGTACTTTATCTGCCTTAAAACTGTCTGGGTTTGTTATTTTTCTAGACACCAGCAGCTGAATTAAAAGTTTTTAAAGTTGTTAGCATCACTTAAATATCACATAAGTATCTAGCATAATTTGACGCCTCTATCGTTATTCTAACTGTCGTATTAAACTTTTTTTTAAATTTCGGTAAATTAGAGATGGTCCCTGGCAAATAGCTAACTGCTGACTGATTTCAAGGACAGAAACTCAATTCGCTCAGGTTACTATCATACATGTATGTCCATTTGATTGATTGATTGGTTGGTGTTTAACGAATATTTAACGTATATGGCCCCATGACGGCGGTGTACGTCAATAGTAAATAGCCACATAACACAAACCATAAAATGTGAAGTGTTTTGCTTTGTTGGAAAACAATGTTCCTCTTGTGTTAAGTAAAGACAGCAGCATGATTATGATCAGAACATACTTTGCTGCCCGACAATTGCTCCGGCGACATTTGCACCAGCGACAATTGCTCCGAAAACGGCAATTACTCCGCAACAATTCCTGCTGCGACATGTGCTCCGACGACATTTGATCCGGCGACAATTGTTCAGACGACATTTGTCCCCAGGGATTATAGCCAATACAGCAGGTCAATATTTGGGTCTTCGCAAACGTCGCCCTAGCAATTGTCACCGGAGCAAATGTCGCCGGAACAATTGTCGTCAGAGCAATTATCGCCAGAGCAAATGTCGCCGGAGCAAGTGTCGCCGGAGCAAGTGTTGCCGGAGCAAATGTCGTGGAATCATTGCACTTACCGGATTTTATATGTCAAAGTAAGGGGTGTTCAATAATGTTTGGTACAGTGAACTCTATGATACACCTCATACGTGAAATATGACCTAAACTAGCCCAGTAGATCAGTTAAAAAATCTAAAATGTTTGCCGACAAGAACAGCAAGATGGCGACACAATTCGACGGTCTTCCTGATTACTTTTGCAAATGTTGCTTCGGAGCGATAAGTTCCCATCTTTAATATATAAAAACATTATGTTGAGTTCGGAACAAGATATATAGGCTAATTCAAGATATTGGCCAATTAACCTGTATTAAGCCGGCAAGTCCACTGAGTACAAATTTGAAATTCAAAACGAAGCAAGTGGAGGAGATTACAGGGTATGAACCAGTTGAACTTTATGGCTAGAGGATCACAACATGTCGGTAGATGACGTATATGAAAATGTGATTTTAATGACACTCTATATAAACCAGTATTTGCTTCCTAACCTGTGTACTTAAAAATGCGTGTGGGTGTATATGTTTTTAATTATAAATGAAGAGAGAAACATTTGCTTGCCTCCACCAGGATTCGAACCCGGAACCTTTGGGTTACAGGCCCAACACTCTACCGACTGAGCTACGGAGACTCACGAAAGAATGAGTTCCCGAATTCTAACCCAGTGAAGTCTGCGTTTTTTTTCTCAACATGAAGCACTGACACAGGGACGCTAAAGTAGCATCTTTTTGATCTAGATATTACTGTATAAGCCGTTAACAACCTTGCATCAACACCCTTGTATTAGGCGTTTATTACTTCCTTATAATGTTAACATGTAGCATATATAACATTGACCTCTCTATCTGTTACATACATTGTTTGTTTGACTATAGTGTTTTACGCCATACTCAAGAGTTGTTCACTTCAAACGTAAATAGCTGCACCAACACAACCATAAACATGTGATTTATTGTGCACCTTTAGAAAAATAATGTTCGTCACAAGAAGTCTATTAACTAGAAGTGTGAAACGCCCTATTTTCTCCAACCCAACGGCATTGAAGCAATTGTACGTACAGTCTTTGAGAGTAGCGCCCTCTAGTGCATAGTATTTAAAAATTGAAATTCGCAACTCGCCTGGTGAATCATGGGAAACCCCGCTTAACCATTTATTAACCTGTGGTTGACAAATTATTTTTTTCCAGTTTTCTCATGCATTTTACATATAAACATAAGACATTAAGAGGGAAGCCCGTGAATCGCTCACAACTTGTTGGTTTTAATAGCGCCTATATCCCCTTTCAGCTATAAGTTTATTACCCAGGATTCATCATTTGATTATGAAAATCAAAGAACGCGGAATATATAAAAACAAAATAATGATAATATCTCCTGTGCAGCCTGCGTCACATGAAACGATAAGAGCTGGCAAAAAAAATCCCAATGCCGTTGAACTGGTACAATGGGCGTTGCAGACTTCTGGTTAATAGACTTCTGTTAACACTTTAAACAGTGCCCTGAGTCATAGGGCCTGATATAAAGAATCACACTTCTGAATCCAACACGAAATACCGATTAGAATGATCAATTGTGAAGAGTAAAGAAAACTGAATTGTTCTAAAACTGTGGAACCCAAAAAAAGTAATTGTATTTGTCAAGAAGCTTGAAGATGCCTCACCGAATTTTTAACAACAAAATGACCTAGAGCAAAATTAACAGAATAGTCAATTGTAGTGTCAAATCATGTCAGAACATCCCTTGGTTGTTTTAGCGTGGATCCTGTCATCTCCGCAACCTATACCTCGGAGGGTAATCGAGGTAATAATATTACGAAAAAATGGCCAATGTTAATCGCTGGATAATTTGAACCAAAGTACTTCGCGGTTTCATAAAAAAAAACGAACAATCTAAATGCGCTTCCTGGCTTAAACCACATTAAGATAAAATGCTTTTCTTTTTGTATAGTATACAACTTGTGTCAAATCATAAATATTGGTCTATGCGTACCTATAATTTAAGTTTAATGTAGGCCTACATCGGATGATGTGATCTACTAACACAACAACAGCAAATGTCAAAGTAGATATACACGAGTTATCTTCCATCTCTAAAATGTCCTGCATAACAGCCAATATTATTTTCACGAAGTGGAATGATTAAGGAGTCCGACTTCGGTCTAAAATCTGTAACAATAAAAAGAAAAACAATATTCACAAAGCGGGTTAAAAAGATAGATGCTCACATCGTAACAATTGTAAAGCCTTTTTTTATATTTTGCATAAGTTATAATTATTTGAATGCTGTAAAACGTGCACTATGATGGTCGATATATAGAAAGCTAGTATTCTAGGTCATGCCAGCTTTTAATAAACATCAAATTTTGGCGTGTAAATCTTCAGTGTGTATCCCTAGTAAGATAAGTTAAGTGAATGTTATCTTTCGAAATTAATCACAAACTAAACATTAATCACAAACTAATTAGCCTATAAAATAAATATAGTTTGGCACAGTTCGAAATGTAGAGGATTTGGTTTACTTCGTTCCAGGTCCGTTACTAGATACCTTCAAGACGGATTAAACGCCAATTGTGATGTCAAATTATTGTTTGAACACTGAGTGGATTATTTTCAATATTACATACTTTTGGTCAGGTTTATAACCATTTCGGAACATTCCGAGGTTGTTTTCGGCTCCTGCCGTCTCCGTAAACATACCTTGAAGGTTCATCGCCGCAATAATGCAAACGAAAAATGTGAAATATTTATTGCCGGATATTTTGACCAACGTTCTTCGCGGATTCATACCCCCCAAAAAATAGCAATCGCTTTGAAGCTTAAAATCACATTTAAATAAAAGCTTTTCCTTTTGTTTGACTACAACTTGTTGCACATCACAAATAATGGTCTGTGTGTGTAATTTAAGTTTAATGTCCATCTGATGATGTCATCTACCTACACAAAAACAACAAATGTCGAAGTATACCTCACGTGTTATCTACTATGCCCTAAATGACCAGTAAATGACCGAGATTAGTCCGACTTTTGTTATAAAATGTGTACCAAATTCGCGTAGTTGTGCACGAAGAGCAAGCTTATGAGTGAGTGTCGTTTTAAAATACTCGTAACACTATACGCCTAACATGGTCAGATAAACCTGGACGCGTACTACGCGCGTGCGAAGGCCCCGTTCTATGTGGGGACTTATGCACGAATAACGATCACGAAGTTGTAAACCAAAAAAGCATTTTATTAATATGACTCATTTTTTTTTTAACCATCCGTCGCATGTAGACGGCATTTATTTTTTTATATGAATCACCAAGCTTATTTAAACAATTCTGGTTTAATTTTGGCAAAGGAAATTGGACCAATCAATACGTTTTAAAATTGTTTAAAATCTGCTGTGCAGATATTGGAAAATCATCCTTCTATATTCGGCTTTTAAGCCAAGAGTATACATTTTCCAATCCCCAAACTGTCTATGCACTGCCTTGGTCGCCTGGTCAATTGTATCGCCCTCTGACTTAGGGCAGTATGTTTCCAATTACATTCATGTTGTCTTTACTTTGCATTGGAGGAACATTAACTTTCCAACACAGCAAAACACTTCATAGTTTAGTTGTGAACATGTTACTGTTTAATGTTGGAGTACAACGCCGTCATATAAGTGAAATACCCTTGAGTACGGCGTATAACACCAATCAAACAAACATCAATTTTATCATATAGCAGCAACCTGCATTCGAATTTTATTCATATGACACTCAGACATAAATGACAATCCTCTTTGTTCATTTAAAATTGTTCGTTAAAGTGAAACAATTATTTTCACCGTTTTAAAACCAACTGTCCAATCAAACAAGAAGCAGAAACATTCAGTTTCTAATAAGGTCAAATATATATTAACTGTTCGGATAGTTTGTTTGTTTGTGTGTTTGATTGGGGTTTTACGTCGCACTTTACAGAATTTCACATATATGTATATGAGGGCGTGCCAGCCCAATGGGTGAAGGAAACTTCATATTGTTAGCAATACGTCCGCATATTGTGTACATATTTTTATAAATTAGTCCGCATATTGTGTGTATATTGTTAGCAATTAGTCCACATATTGTGTGCATACTGTTAGCAATTAGTCCTCATATTGTGTGCATATTGTTAGCAATTAGTCCGCATATTGTGTGCATATTGTTAGTAATTAGTCCGTACATTGTGTGCCATATTGTTAGCAATTAGTCCGCATATTGTGTGCATATTGTTAGCAATTAGTCCGCATATTGTGTGTATATTGAGTGTATAATCTGAGTATATTGTGAGCATATTGTGTGCATATTGTGTTCATATAGAGTACATATTGAGTACATATTGAGTTCATATTGTGTGCAATTAGTTAAATTTTGCTCATATTGTAAGCATATTGTGACCACTTTTGTGATCATATTGTGAGTGTATTGTGAACATAATGTGATGAGGCCTATATTATGTTGCATAATGTAGACATATTGTGGGCATATTGTTTGCATATTGTGAGCATGTTTTTAGCATTTTGTCAACATAAAGCACTGAATGCCCTCCAACATCTGAACGGGATGAAGGATCTAGAACATGTAAAGACTGACCATAAATGATAACTAATCAAGCGAGGTCCATTATTACAAAGAAATAAGCTGATATCTTTGTGTTTTTGTCACCACGAGGCTCTACACGTATTGCAATGATAAATGTACTTTAGGAAAAGACCAAAAATAGCACTCCCATGCATATACATGTAATAACAAACACGGTTCATTATATCAGAGTACTTCCATTCAGCAGAACAATATCAGATAGACTATCTTGTATCCAATCTAAATAGACTAATCACGTTATGGAAATTAAGAATAAAGACGGTATGTAGCAGAATTCCTATGCATATTTACTGATCAGTTCCATGTTATTTTTGTACATAAATGGCTTATCAGATTTAACTATGGTTTATCATTCAGCGAATGTGGGCGTGTACTTTTACGCGTGTTATCTGTATGTACTGCTACACGACTGATACGTTACTCCTTTAACGTTACTCCTGATACTGGTTCCACAATAAACCGCAATATTGAGTCAAATGGAATGTTTTGCCTTTCTTTGGAGTAGTCACTTAACTCTATTGCACGTTACACCTATAGCGGTAAACTAAAACGAATACAAAAAGAAAAGAAAACAGCTGGCAGCCGTCTTCTTTAGACGAAATAAACGTGGACTTATTACCTTGCAAGTGCTTACGACAACATTATTTAACAACCTAACTGGTTGTTCAATTCACTTATTTAACAACATTTGTAATGATGCATTTTACATTGGTCACCATAATTTCATATTTTTGGATTCATTGTTTGTTTTCTAAGATAATTCTTCAATGTAGGCCTATATACACTTTAGTAACAATCCCTGCAGTAATAACCTACATTTAAAGTTTTCGCATAACCCATTGAAAACTGTATAAGTTATTACTTGTTATGTGTCATGTAAATAGCTTGCAAACGGTCTTAGAACCTAGACCCAAACGTTGCGAGATACATGTGAAATAAACCCAGAAGTTGGGAATCCGCAGTACTGCGTGGTCCATTATCAACAGAGATGTCGCTTATTTAAAATTGATATATCCCAGTAAATGACAAATAAGAACAAAAAGGTTTTAACAAATTTCATAATTTCATATATATAATAACCATTTGATTATTTCAGTTTTCGTTGGTTGTAAATAGACCACGCATGTGCAATGGGTTCACAATAAGTACAGCTTTGGGTTTTATTTTATCACACACTATTCCCGGGATGTTTCGGGTAAACCCAAAGCTACGCCCAAGTCAGCCTTTGTCGACCATTTCCTTTCGTGGAACAAATCTCGGCCGTTATGCAGTTTATTAAGAGCATAGAAGATCTCTTGTAGATCTTATTCGACAGTTGTTGTTGTTTTTGTGTAAGGAGATAATATCGTCGGATCTACATTGAACTTAAAATACACACACAGACCACTATTTTTTATTTGCAACAAGCTGTAGGTTGAATAAAAACAGTAGCCCTTTATTTAAATGTGATTAAAGCTACAAAGCGCGTTGGATTGGTAAGTTTTTTGTATGAAATCGTGAAGTATTTTGGTCAAAATATCCGGCGATTAATGTTAGACACTTTTCAGTAGTATTATTGCGACGATGAACCTCTAAGGTATTGTTTACGGAGACCACAGGAGCCGGAACAACCGGGGATGCTCCGACATGGCGAAGGGAGTCGAGGTTGATTCGGATCTAAGAGGTTTGTACAATGAGGATAAATGATACCCCTTTACAGTTACTATGTGCAGTACTAACTTCAGGACACATACTGACATGTTACACAACAAAATGCAACATCAACAACATATAGGATAATGGATATTAAGTATTTTATTTTATTGATCTAAATTGTCTTGTAGCACGCAACACGGGAAGGGGCCGTCAGGAGCAGATCAATAACTCATAATTACTGCCTCATGGAACATGGCATGGTTACATAACAGCAGGCTAATAGCCAACTGCACCATGAGTCATGAAAATATAAATGGCGATGCAAATGCAGGTTAAAAATGTACAAAAACATTAAATCTGCGACTTAATGGCAGCTTTGCAGGTTACTTTGGTTATTCCTGTCCCTATAGTACGATTGACCATCTATCCAATGTGGTTCTGCGGGAGGCCGGAGGGAGCTTCCTGAGGTCTGGTTCTATCTAAACTAAGGGGCAACAGGAAGCCGATATGATGCGACATATATCACTGTACATTGGTACACTTTGTCTTATTGCTCCGTGTCTTGTCTCCATTATTCTGTGTGTTGTTTTTGTTCATTGCCTGGGACGTCCCTGTCGGTAACCTTCATCCATTGGGTTGCTACGTTGTCGTGTGAGTGAAAAAAATCTTAAGTACGGCTCAAAACTCCAATCAAACAAACAGACGTGGTTCGTGAGTTCGCATCCGCCTTGAGCTATGCTTCAAGACATCTCTATATATGGGCCGGAGTGACCAGTGACTTGATGGCAAATAACAACGAACATATTTTATATAATAATTCTAAAGAATATATATGGACCATGTAACAGTGTCGAGTGCACTTTTTATTTGTTTGATTGGAGTTTTATAGGCCGTGCTTAAGGTTTTATCATTTATATGACGGCGTGTGTGCGCTTTTGAGATCCGGATCTTAATGGAGATAAACAACTGCACCTGACTGGGGTTTTGTACTTGCCCTCTATGAACTGTTGCCTAGATTTCATTTTCTGGACATTTGCATTATTCTTTGTGAAATATGTCCGGATAAAACGAAAAAAGGCAATAGTTCATAACAAAAGCGCGTCACGTGCTTTTACTTATCTTCCTTGAGACCCGGATCGCGCATGCGCACTTGACACTACTACATGTTCTGTTGATGTGGTTAGAATTATTTTATAAAACACTATTAGTGGCCTCCCAATATAATTACACGGGCACGTGTTTGAACAGGCGGTACATTAAGTATTCACGGTACACATTTGATCAATGGAAATGCAACTTAGACTACATCAAAGAGAATATTTGATGACAGGTAATGGGTATAACTAAATGACTGCATGTTTAATTATTCAGCATTTCTACCAGATTTCAGTTTCGGGGCAAGGATCTACTTCCTTTCACCGTGAAGAGATCTTATACAACTAAACTTTTTGCATAATTTAGTGGTGACATAAATTGTATAGTATGTACGGTTGCAACCAAAGAATGTCTTTAACGGTTTTAATAACGGGATATTGGTTTTGCTCCATATATAATATTTGGTGTCACCGTATAGTTAACGGAGACAGCCGGATCAGGAAACAACAGATGGGTGTTCCGACATGTCAGTCGTGGCTCACTTCGCGTAGCTTCGGTTTTACGATCTAAAAGCGTGTGAATCTACCCGCCATCTATCCCCTAAATCTCCCCAGGTTTTCGGTATTCGAAGCTACACAGTATTCTAGAAAGAAACAAAATGGCAAGTACATACCTATAGTCCCGCAGAAGATTCCCGAAGATTCCTTGAGCAAGAAAACAAGGAAACAAGGAAGCAAGCAAAGCAAATTGACTCCAACAGTATAAATACAACCGTAGCTTAAGGCTGCTTTCCAGGACGGTCCTTGCATTCACACCATACATAAAAATATAACAATGGCTATTTTTATATTATAGATAATATCATTTCATTTGATTTTTTAACAAAAAATTACATATACCGGTAAGTATATTTTTGGAAAAACTACACTGTTAACTTAGTAAAAATATATATATCCAAGAAATGGCACAGAGATGTACATAGTGTAGTATGGTATAGATGTTACAGTCGTGTGCTTATCCATTTCACTCATGTGTTTTGTAAAGGAATGTTTACTTCTTAAATTATGTCAAAACTAGAAATCTTTACAGATACACCGACGAAGTGGTCACTGTTCCAATGAAAAAAAGTATAGTTAAAATCCAGATTAAATTCAATAAAAACCATTAATAGATTGTAGGGATTGATTTTTTTTTTAAATATCGAAACGCATAAAATAATATCGCTTTATAATAGTTCAGCTAATAGTCGCCAAATATACAGTATGGTCTCTAATAAGCTCGAGGTTGTATAAAAAGTTACTTTGGAAATTTGGCACATATGCATGCATGAGATATTCTACCGTAGGGCTATTCTGGTAGACATTTTGAATACATTTTATACTTGCATTAATTAATTAATTAATACCAGTCTCGGGTAGAGTTACTTGTATGGCTTAGCAATCGTGGGCTGCGTGTGGGCTTAGCAAAGGCTTCCCTAAACGTTACAGTCCATTCTTATCAAATGTCACCGCAAAACAATAAACCACCGCCTGACCGTTTTCGTATATAGGGACATCTTTTGATAAAGGGCATTCGGCGGAAATCCTATACCGTTCTGGGATACAATAAAACGCGTTACCCTATAAATCGAGGCAAATAACAGATTAATCGTGCCATATTTAGGCCGATACAAGGATCAATCAAACAGTGAAGTGGTAACTTGAACAACTCTCCTGTTTATTAAACCACCATAATTCACTACACAACATCTCTCCAGCAGACATTTCATTGGGTGTTTAACTGAACAAAATGTTGATACGACCCCCAGCAGACCTGAACAGTCATTTATCATCCAATATGTAGACAAGTCGTAACCAGCCGTGGAATTCACAGGTTTACAACACTGCAAAACGTCATAACAATCTAAAAACGTCGTACAGAGAACATGGCTATCTGGTCTATAAACTATCGCCTGTTAGTTAAACAACAAATATAGCCACTCGATATCAACCACTTCCTTTTTAGTCGTTTATATGAATTTTCTTGCAGAACATAAAACGCGAATCCTAAACCTAACATAATCCTAGACCTAAACCTAAACAAGACATAACCCTTAACCTAACATAATCCTGAACCTAAACCAAACATAACCCTAATACTAAACCTAAACCAAACATAATCCTAAACCTAACATAATCTTAAACCTACACCAAACATAACCCTAAACCTAACATAATCTTAAACCTACACCAAACATAATCCTAAATCTAACATAATCTTAAACCTACACCAAACATAACCCTAAACCTAACATAATCTTAAACCTACACCAAACATATCCTAAATCTAAACCTAAACCAAACATAATCATAAATCTAAACCTAAACCTACACCAAACATAATCCTTAACCTAAACCTAAACCAAACATAATCCTTAACCTAAACCTAAACCAAACATAATGCCAATCCTAAACCAAACATAATGCCAATCCTAAACCAAACATAATCCTTAACCTAAACCTACACCAAACATAATTCTAAACATAAACATAATCCTTAACCTAACATAATCCTAAACCTAAACCAAACATAATCCTAAACCTAAACCAAGCATAATCCTAAACCTAAACCAAACATAAACCTAAACCTAAACCTAAAACAAACATAATCCTAAACCTAACCTAACCCTAAGCCAAACATAATCTTAACCCGAATCATAAACCAAACATAAACCTAAATCTTAACCAAACATAACCCTAAACCTAAACCAAACATAATCCAAAACCTAAACCCAATCCAAACACTAACCCTTACCCTAAACAAAACAAAATCCTAAACCTAAACATAAACCTAAACCAAACATTATCCTAACCCGAATCATAAACCAAACATATTTCTAATCCTAAACCTACCCTAATCCTAATCCTAACCCTAAAACTAAAACTAAACCTAAACCTAAACGAAACCCAATCCTAAACCTAAACCTATCCCTAATCCTTACCCTAAACCTAAACCTAAACCTCATCCTAACCTTATTCATAAACCTAATCATTAAATTGACGTTTTCGTGATAGTTTACTCAAACTCTAGACGCACAACACGGATCATCTGTCAAGTTGTCGGTGGACAAAACATTCACAGGGAATCCATTTTGTTTTTGGCTATTGTATGGTCTTAACATGGTCAAACTCGGAGCTATTTTAATTGTCTGTTGATGTTGAATCCATGCCTTGAAGTTCAATGACCCTCTGACTAAGGGCTGCATGTTCCAAGAGTAGTTATGCTGCACTCGATGAAATTATTTTTCCAACAGAGACACTTTACAATCTATGGTTGCGTTTGTGTGGCTACTTTCTACTGGAGTATATAGGTGTTCTAGTCCATTTGGGGATGGCATGAATGAAGCGTGTTCGTCGGTAATTTGATTATAAAAAAACTGTATAAAATAAGGAGTAAATTGAAGCACATATAATTTGGTATACCATTCTGGTATATAATAGAAGCGCAATACAGTAATTATAGATTTAGAGTAGGCCTACAGACCCTTCATATGAGAGTGCATCATTCCATGATTTAGTGAAGACGTCCACCTATCCTAAGGGAAGCATAGAAACGCGTTTGACCACATGTTGGACAGTTTGGACAAGTAAATCGGTTACTGTGATCTCCATAAAGATCTTGTCCGAGAAAAAACAGGAAGTAACTTCCGTGAGTTTCCGAGTACGAACATTTCTGTGTTGTTTAGAAATTTTGCATTGACGGTGTTTGACTTTTTGTTAGGTTCACAGGTTGAGGACGTTCTCCCCTTGTTGTTTAATAGCGGTATACATGCATAGATTAATGCGAGTTAGAAATGTGTACGAGGTACACGCTATGTTGAAAATAAACAGTACATTAAAAGAGGAGGTAGTCAAGAAAAATGATATACCCTATGTTTGTTTGTTTGATTGGGGTTTTTCGCCGTACTTAAGGATATTTCACTTATATGACGGCGTGCCAGCCCAATGGGTGAAGGAAACCACCCCCGACGCCACTGGCAACAAACAATGA
>JAUELC010332493.1:0-14102 GCA_031471745.1 Cryptochiton stelleri
GCGATTAAACGGAAAAGCCTTTTATTTAAATGTGATTTAAGCTACAAAGAGCGTTGGTTTGCTAACTTTTTTTTGTATGAATCCGCGAAGTACTTTGGCCAAAATATCCGGCAATTACCTTTACGCATTTTTCTGTAGTATTATTTCGACAATGAACCTCCAAAGTTTAGTTTACGGAGACGGCAGGAGCTGGAAACAACCAAGGGATGTTCCGACATGTTCCAAGGTGTGCTGCATGTGATATAACGAAACAACAACCCAAGAAGGTAGCCCGTAGAGGAGGGACTATTTGTTTAGCATATAGTTGAAACAATGCACAAGCAAGAGCAATTTCCAAGGTTAATAATCCAGGCAAATTTAGTATACAAAAGTGTAACTGTGACGGCAAACATCGCAAGGTGGTTTTCCGAGTTTTCAACCAAAACCCCCGTTTTGATAATTATAGTCGTGAAATAAGTTAAATACCCTTAGGTACGACGTTTACCACCAAACAAAAAACAATTAATACAGATGACACTGGAGTGACTGGACGTATGTAGGTCTACCAGACATTTGTCACCAATAGTCATCTAAAAACAATAGAGTATAAATGCCCTCTAATACAAGCTCTGAAAATACATCCAGAATGTCTGTTTTTATTTAAAAGATAGTAAAATTTATAACGGTTTCTGATTTGCGATATTTAATGTGCACATAAATATTACAGAGGAAGAAAACAAAAAAAATATTTGTCATATTCAAAATATAGACCGTATCAAGTTGTTACCAAAACTACTTTTACTTTTTGTGTATGATTCTTACTTTACCACTAAATGCCATATAAATTGAGATACCGTAAGTAAAATGTAAAGGGGAATTTTTATGCCATCTTTTATTTAGTTATTTCTTGGCGATAACTACAGTCCAAAATTACACCAAATTCAAACCTGGCAAAACACGGATAGCACAGAAGTACGAGATAAAGTTACATCCAACTTTCACATAACATTTTGATATATATTTACTTCCATGATGTTCAGTCACATCACTTAACACAATATGGCATAACAATCCCACCAACATTGTACTTACAGTATCTTCTTTTAAGTGGAGTTCAGTGAAAAGCAAAGAATCCCACACAAAATTGAAATCTAGTTTTGTTAACAACTTAATAGGGCCTATGATTTTAATGTATATTTTTTTTTTCTTCTCCTTTTAAAGACACATTCTGATTCAGTTAACTGATGCTGATCTTTGACCTTTCCATTAAAGATATGGAATGCTACACGTATTCTGTTACCAATTGCCTGGAATAGTCTTTTTAAAATCATAATACAAATCAAAGCTAATGATTCTACTCAAAGCCAATGATAACCCACAGTTGTACAGAAGCCAATTCGTGACAAATTTTTGTTCACTTATTTTCTCCACGATGGCACTAAAAGTCTTCCGTACCTGTTATACTTACAAATGTTTGGACAGCGACGAACAAATAGTTTAAGTATTAACGTATTATTTATTATTGTAAATGTTAACAATTATGGCTTTAAAATCTAAGGTAGAAATAATAAACTAGAAATATAAATTAACTACATATAAACAATTATGTACGAAAATATATAAACAGAATAAACTACTTAGCGGCAGATATCACCCAGTATTAAAAAACATTTAAGCCTGATTTAGATACTAAACTGTGTTCATAATAACATAAGAACAAACCTAATGTATATAATAAATTAAATAAATTATATCGTGAAAGTGACATATAATTATTGATAAAATAATGAGATAAAAGAAACTTTGCATTTATATCAAAGTTTCGCCAGTTAAACAATCGTAGTAGTGAATTAAACAGAAATTTCTCAATGTTTTCTGGAATATCTTGCACTCAAAATCAACCTCCAGACGATGCGAATCGCTATTTGGAATTAAAGTAGAATTTTCCCCAAAATCTTCAGAATTATTAAAAGTAATGCATTTAACACGATTATTACTAATCAGTTTATTCTGCTAATGGAAACTTGTAAGATTTTGACATTTTTGAAAAACAAGCCAATTCTTAGCTCTGTCCACTCAAACAAACAGCTCGGCTTATTTAGACCAATTCTGGCGGAAATCTCGGGCATGGTATAACTATAACTGACTTTTAAAACAACCATTCCTTTATTTAAACAAGTTTATTTATGATTTCCTCGGCTGATTCCTGACAATGGCATAAACAAATTATACCGTACAGAATGTTGGGTTAAAACTATTTTATTATGTTAAATTTAAATTGTTACTGCTAGCAATTTTTTTTAATTTGTTAAAAAGCAAATGGTACTTAATGAAATTTTTTTCAAATTAATATGACCACTCGCAACTATCAACAATTTCTGCATTTTAGAGTGTTATTTTCATTTATCGTATTATCACCAAATATATATTTGAATAAATGAAGAGAGAAAAGTTTGCTTTGCCTCCACCAAGTATATATATATATATATATACATAATACTGAATAAATTAAAATACTAAATTTAGATATGAACAGTGTTATAATGACGTATTCTATGATAGAAGGAAAACGGTAACAAGATGTTTAAACAAATATATAACTCCAAAGATCTCTTGATCTAAACTGTAATAGTAATAATTCCGTTGGCGCATTATTACAAAAGAAAAAAAAAACATATCTACAAAATAATACTAAACAATTGGTTAAATATGGTCATTACCACCTAGAATATGAAAACACGAATGGGTAATTAACGATAACGTTACAAACAATCATCTTCAGGTAAATATGTTTGTATCAGCCGCCGATAGGCTTAGCATAATTGACAAAGACGACTAATTAACAAGACAAATGTATACTATAACCCTCCATGTATTTAAATATAAATGGTTAGATGGACAACAGTATAATGATTTTCGGTTTGAATATACGAAATACACATGTGTATAAAATGATATTAAAATTATCACAGATCTGGATATTTCTGGAGACGTTAAGTGTACATTAACACTTAACTATATAAATAAAATGAATTCTCCAGACGTATATACATTTTTTGTTAATCTGGTTATCACAGAAAAGTTTATTCTAAAGGTGATACTTATACTTTCGCTGGTGCTGATTTTAAAGTACGCTTTTTGACGCCACCAGGGCTCTTTTTGCCACTTTTTAGACCCTTTTTCTTCTTGGGTGGGGCGGGTTCTTCCACAGGCTTGGGCCTATCCCTGTCTTCACGCTTTTTGTAAGATGATTGGTCATCCAGGTTAACTTGGGCCTTCTGTCTAAGTTTCTCCCAGCTTTTTGGATAGCCTTTGGTGATTCTGTTATCCGACACATCAAACTCTCTTATGTTTGGCAGCTTGCAAATACTCTCAGGAAGCGAGTCTAAAATATTGTCTGAGACGTCAAGAATTTCTAAGGACGCCATTTTGTCCATAGCTGCTGGTAGCGATGTCAGGTCGTTGCTGGAAGCGTTCACTATTTTAAGTCTGTACAGGTATGGAAACTCGATCGGGAACTCGTCTATGTAGTTATGGGAGACGTTCAAGTTTAACAGTGACGCTAAAATGTCAACTTTGTCCTTGGGGAATGTCAGGAGCTGATTATTGGAAATGTCAAGGTCGAGCAGTTTCCGGAGATCCCCGAAGTCTTCCGGAAGAAGTCGCATTTGGTTGTAGGATACGTCAAGCGTCTGCAGAGATAACAATTTGGTTAAACCCCCCACGAAGTCAGAAATGTTATTGTGGGATACGTTTAAAGCAGTCATCTGCGCGAAGACGTCCATATTTTGGGGGAGTTCTGCTAGCGAATTGTTACTGGCGTCCAGCTCTTGCAATGCGCGAATTTTGCAAATATTGTCCGTCAAACTGGTCAATTTGTTGTTGGAAACGTTGAGAGTTTTCAGCATGCGAAGGTTAAAAATTGCTGGGGGAATTTCTTCTAGATGAAGGTTACTCAGATCCAGGCTGGTTATATTACACAGGTGCTCCTTATCCCCGATTATGTTGAGAACGCTCTTGGGCTCGTCCTCTGGTGATACTAATGGATTGTCCGACAAATTTAGATGAAGGACAGATTTTGGCACTATAAGGTCGTTAAAGAAGTTAGTACCAACATCGAGAGAGTTAAGCTGGATTAGGTAATTGACTGATTTAGGCATGAAGTTAATCTCGTTATTGCCCATGTGGAACACTTCAAGATTCCGTAGTTTCCGCAGATCTGTTGGAAGGGTCGTTAGACGGTTATTAGAAACGTCTAAATACGTAAGAATTTGTTCCTGGCCAACACTCTCCGGAAGCACTGTCACCTTATTGTTGGAAAAGTTCAAGTGCTTCAATGTTCGGATGTTTCCGACTCTCTCTGGAATTTCTCGAATTTTATTATGGGATACATCGAAGGTAACAAGCACGCGCATTTCGTCAACCTCTTCTGGAATAACTTCTATGTTGTTGTGAGAAGCATGCAAGTGTTCAAGGTTTTTCAAGAAAACTGAGAATTTTAAAGACATTATTTTGTTGTTATTTACGTCCAAATGTTCGAGCGTCTGTATGTCTTTCGTATTCGTTGGTAAGTATTCTATCTCGTTGTTTGCTAGTTTAAGAGTCTTTATTTTCCGTAGGTTTTCAATGGCGTCAGGAAGGACGGAGATCTCGTTGTTTGAGAGGTCCAGGTAATTCAGGCAATAAGACAAAGAGTAGATCTCTTCAGGTAACGATTTCAACTTATTGTTTGCCAGATCTAAATGTTTGAGGTATTTGATCAAGCCTACCCTTGGCGGTATCTCTTCTAGGAGGTTATTGGACACGTCAAGCCATGTTAGACATACTAGCTTGTCTATTGTCTCTGGTAGAGCTACAATGGCATTATCCTTCAGGTTGAGCACTTTGATGCGGGGTTTCTTCACGGCCGCTTCAGGCAGGGATGTTAGTTTATTGCCCTGTAAGTTAATCGAGGCGCCGACTTCGTATACATTTTTACGTATCGACTTGATAATGTTATGAGACAGATCAACGTCCTCAAGCGATGTCGCTTTGCCGAAGGTCTTGGGTAGCACTCGAATTCGATTATTGGCTGCGTTCAGATTCGCTAAGCCTGTCGCCTTGTGAATGGTTGCCGGTAACTTTTTGATATTGTTGTTAGTAACGTCGAGGGTTTTCAGTGCTTTGATTCTGCCAATGGACCCGGGCACCGCATTAAGAGCATTATTTCTGATGTTTATCTGTTCCAAATGTATGAGGTTCCCTACATCTTTTGGTAGTTTTTTCATACGATTATTTTCACAATTGAGTTGAACCGCCAGGTCAAAGATTTCTTCATTTCCCCAGATGTCTATGGGAAGAGATTTTACATTTAGAGTGCTGAATTTCAGATGTACTTTCTTCCCCATTTTTTTAATATGGAATTTCCGAAGAGGCTCTGGGAGGGAAACAATCTTACTTCCGGGACCCGTGGCAGGTGGTGGCTTCTCATCCTTTTTTCTCCTCTTAGGCGGCATTTTTTTTTAGATCAAATAGTCCCTCTATAACAGTGAGTCTGGAAAGAAATTAAAACAAAGTGTCACTAAAATTATGAAACTCGATAATCAAGTAATCTGCGTGAGGGTTGTCTTTGTAAAATAGCTCAATGAAAAACCGGGCACAAGTGTTTGGCTTTCATAAATTTACTAAAATATCTGATACCATGCACATGAAACAGTTCTATGATAAACTGTCACTAAAGGATTATGAAATTCGATATTGAAGTAATCTGTGTGTAAGAAGTTGTTTTTGTTAAATAGCTCAAAGAAAAACCCGGCACAAGTTCTTCTTTAACATAATTACCAAAACCTATAATATCCCATGTAGCAGTTTTCCGATAATCTCTGTCAGACGAAGAATGCAATTCGATATTAAGTAATCTGTGTGTAAGAAGTTGCCCAACGACAAACTAGGCACAAGTGTTTGGCTTTTATATACAGGTATTTACTAAAATATCTGATATCACATGCCACAGTTTTATGATAATATGTCACTAAAAGATTATGAAATTCGATATTCAAGTAAGTTGTCTAAAATAACCCAAATGAATAAACAGTGTAACCGTCCATAACCTACAACAGAACCGTAAGGAGAGTTTATCGGAGACAGTACAGAGTGGCATATTGGTTTGTTTGTTTGTTTGATTGTGGTATTACGTCGTACTTAAGGTTATTTCAATCATATGACGGCGTGCCAGCCCAATGGGTGAAGAAAACCACACCGACACTACTGGCAACAAACAATGACAAGATACAAGACAACCACAGGACGTTACAGGACGCCACAACAGATCGGCTTCATGTTACCCCTTAGCTCTGAGAGCACCAGGACAACAGGAAGCTCTCTCAAACCACCCGCATGAAGTGCTGCAATTCCATTTAGAGTGACTCTCAGCTTAATTACTACATCTCGTTATGATTATTTGGTAATTTGATTGGTGTTAAACGCCGTGCTCAAATATATTTCACTTATATGACGGCGGTTTACTCCAACAGTACACAATAATAAAATGTGAAGTGTTTTGCTCTGATGGAAAAGTTATATTCCGCCAGTGCTAAGTAAAGACAGCATGCCTACGATCAGAACATGCTGTCCTTAGTCAGAGGTCTGGTCTTATTTGAAACAATTTATGCGTCAGGCACCTAACTACGGTTTCATTATTATGTTGCTAATTTTAAAAGCGAAAGAGATGTCTAAAGGTGCATTCTCACGGTGCGATTTGTGGTAACGATTTTCCCCTAATTTGCTTTGTTTGATTGGTCGAGTTTTTTCTGGACCAATGGAAACTCTACAAATTAGGGGAATCCCCTAGAATCAGTACTACAAATCGCACCGTGAGAACGGGCCTCAATAACAGTTTACTCATCCATTCAAATAATCGTTAAAAAATGCATATCCATATAAACAATATAAATCGTGTAATTTAATTTCTAGAAGCAAGTTGGTAAATTGAAAGTATATTCTTACCAAAGGCTCGTGGATTTTATGTTTACACTGCCAATCTTGTTCAGAAATAAAGCTTATTAACACTGCATGACAGGGGTTTCAATTTGATTAATTACTAGGGTGGGTTGTATTTTTTTCATTTAAAAAGTCGTCTACAATAAAACGCTTGCCAAGGAACTTGATGTTTGAGTCTTTGTTAAGATAGGATATAGTTACATGAACTCACACAGATTAGTCGATGTTATCATTTTAACGAGTGTGTTCAATGAGGCGTGTTATGAAAAAAATATATGTTAACAACTTGTAATTTTTTTCAGGACTTACAGACAAAGTACACAATTACTGTATTATTGTTTAATTACATCCCATTTTTATATACTAATAAATTAACAATATGTGTCATATATCAGTCGATAGGATATACAATATATTTTATTGCAACCTTTGAATGGATACATAGGTCAGGGGGAATAACTCCCAACAAATAATTTCAAAAATATAACATACAAGTAAATGAAAGAAAAAAAGGACTAAAATTATAAAACATTAGTATATGCCCATGCTAATGGATTTGTTCAGTTTGTTCCGACAGGGGTTCTTGGCAGCTGCTTTGATCCCCTTAACTTGTGTTGTCTTAACTTGTCAAGACTTAACTCCTAGGCTTGATTTTGATTGAATTCTTCTGTTATTATTATTTAGATATTTACAGTTTTTGTAATAATGTATTGCTTTTCTTTGTAACTTGATGATTAATGTTCGCTAGACGTTAAGAGTCCCATGAACATGATTGTATATAACCGAGACGTATTTAAATTACTTAGTTATTCTTCTATCGATATTGCAATAAATGTCGCGAAATTTTTTGGAGTCTTGCCAGTCTTGTATTTTATTTTTTTATCTTTATCCAATCTCGTTAGAAAGTGTATGAATATTATTGTAATTCAGCAATAAATACAGGTATATGGCGACATGCAGACAAGATATAAAGATAAAACCAGACTTCTTAAGTTACGAAAACATCACGAGCATGACGAAATTATAATAGAATAAATAGCCTTTGACAATAACAAAGCTCATAAAATAAACTCATTTGTTAACAACAAAGTTAACAAAACTAATAAAAAAAAACAAGCTAACCAACGATTGCCACATGCTGTTTGCTGCTCGTCTAAACAGGGTGAATACACTTTTGACTTGTAAATAACACAAATGATCAGATAGCATACTACTGGATGAGAGAGTACAGGTGCGGTAAAGGTTTGCTAGAAATATAAGCAGGGGGTATATAAAAAATGTTATTTACCTTCATTATTGAAAATGTATACCCGACTTTTTAGTTTTTTGTTTGTATGTTTGATTGATTTGGGTTTTACGCCGTACTTAAGATTATTTCACTCATATGACAGCGTGCCAACCATATGGGTGAAGGAAACCAACCCCGACGGCACTGGCAACAAACAATGACAAGATACAAGACAACCACAGGACAGAACAGGACGCCACAAACAGATCGGCATCGTATTGCTCCTTAGCTCTGAGAGCATCAGGGCAACATGAAGCTCCCTCCAACCGCCCGCCCTGGCTGTTAAGAAGAAATTTCAAACTATTACACAATATATGTGTATTATTATAACGGAAGTTTGAGATGTGAAAAGCATTAATTTGAATTCTTAGTTACTGGTTTTAAAATATATTCTGTATTTCTTATAGATCTACAGTAAACCGTTAATGTTAGATTATTATATCCCTAACCAATAGAGACGAAAGCCCTCCACTTATGAACTTTCAAGCTGTCTTGTAACAATGGTTCTCTTAATTACTACCCACCTTTGCCAATCTAGATTTTCACCCACTCTGGCTAAGGGCAGCATGTTCTGATCGTAGTCATGCTTTCTTTACTTAGCACTGGAGGAAAATTAATTTTCCAACAGAGCAAAACACTTCACAGTTTATGGTTTGTGTTAGTGTGGCTATTTACTGTTGGAGTACACCGCCGTCATAAAAGTGAAATACCCTTGAGTACGGCGTTAAACACAAATCAACCAATCAATTCATTTGAAAATCGATGTTCTTAGGATACAGCCAATGAGAGCAAAGCATTTTGTTTGATGTACAGTAACTGTTGGAGATGTTCCCAGACATGCACCTGTATTTTTTATATAACATTATCTTCTTAGGCAGTGTGATATTTAACTCATTGGTCTAGACATCCAAATGGACAATCTTGGCAACCGACGAACCTTTTCTAATATCAAAGTCTTACAGAGTGAAAATTTAGTTGTTGATAAAACAAGAAGACTGATAACGTTACTAGACTTATAAAAGCTGTAGCGTATTTTTTTTTTCAACAAAAACTGACAGAAACAAATATTTTTTTTCCAAAATGGCCAAACGAATCACTTAACTTGAAAATACCTATTTCAAGATTAAAACCTTTTATTTGGACCGTTTTGTGGCAACTCTCTGGTATATTGAAGCCTTATAAACTTTGTCTTGAAGATCCCGTATAAAGTGTTAAAGTCCTTACGATGTCGTTGTTGATAAAACAGTCATAAATATGTTTGTAATCAATTGATAAGAGACCTTCCCTTTACTTTACCTTGAACACCAGCTACAAACTGTTATTGTCTTTTCCAGTATCAGATGTAATCCATCAATAACCAATTCCGGAAGACGCTTTGTTATTGTTAGATTGAGACCCTCTGCTTCAGCTGCCTGTCCCGCTTACTTGTAATGTACGATCCTTAAGTGCAGACCTATGTGTCTTGTTGTTTAGAAGATTTACTAATGGATTAAGACATACACTCATAACGAAACCATCTGAACAAGGGGCATTTGTGGGGATTACTGAAGCCATTCGAAAGGAATTAAGCCAAGTGGTCTGTTTCATTTGTCATAATAGACGTTTTCGATCCTATTGATTCCTTCTACTTTACAAACTTGCCGCTACCAAATAACAACAGTCTTCACAACATGTTTTATTCCTAGACGATTAGCTGTTGATTGTTCAGATGACATCAGCAGATCTTCGGGGTAAATGCACAATAAAGACCTGTGAATGCTTAAAGGAAGTCAACTAGATTAATTTTGTTGTTTGCTGGTAGAGAGAACCTGTAATCAACTGATAAAATACCTTAATTTGGCTTTACCTGGAAGACCCCCTACAAACTGTTAAAGTTTTACCGTACATCAGTTGTAAGCTAACAATGGATAATTCCAGAAGGCATTTTGTGGCTGTTGGCTCTACTCTCTTAGCTTAAGCCGCATGTCTCCGTATATTTTAGAGTAAGATCCCTCAAAGTTGACCTATGTCTAGTTGTTTAGAAGGTGTATCTGTGGAAAGAGGTATACAGATGTGTCGAAACCATCTAAACAAGGCGTATTGAAGTGTAATTGAAGCCGTTTGTTAAACATCGCTATCTTTAACGTGTAGTGTACGACCAGTGTTTCAATTATAGGCCTATCATGCACATATTCGAATTGAGAAATGTAAATAATTGTAACATTATTGTTCAATCAGATTAGATATTACGCTGTATAGTCTATTCAGTACTCCTTGTTTACGGCAATATTAATGAATGTTATACCACGATGTAGTCTCGTCCAACGGGTGACCTGCACTCATTGAGTCTCGTGACTATATTTAAGTATTATAAACGCACAGAAATTTGACAAAAACTAATTGAATGTTCAGCGAATTTTAGTAAAATAATTATATATATTACAATTTCCCTTTCCATTTTTTATGTCATCCTTCCTCTTATCTCATTTTATTAACAAAATGTGCTATAAATTTATTATCAAAACAATAATTATAAAACACATGTATTACACAGGCCATTATGGATTACAATTTCTGCATGGTTTAATAATAATAGAAAAGCTGCAAATCATAAAGTCTTACAGGCGTATGTTTTCTTAACACCTAACTTCTAACAAAAAGTTCATTTTTATTGATAACCTGCTCTCTCACCAATTTGATAACATTTTGTAACATTGGTTTGCCTTGAGATCCTGAACAAAGGGGTCCTGTGTTGTGTGACAGCTACTTAAAACGTCAGAATAACATTGAGCTATAGCAGACTCTCTCGTAATGAGTTTTAATCAGGCTGTCATACATGATAGTGAAATTGCTTATCGTAAACGTGCTCTCCTCTGGAATTGAATAAAGACAATCTGTTCGTCTGTACAGTTCGTTTATTTATGTTAGGTAATATCTTGTAGATAATAATTTATTTACTGCTTAAATCAAAGTACCTTTGGAAAAATAAATGCAATAGATGTTGAATAGTGTTACTGGTAAATATGACTGTGTAAGAATTATCATACTATTTTTTCTTTAAGCACTGTCTGACTTACGTGAATTAAAGTTAATCATGACTACTTCCCTTATCATTTGATTACAGATTTTTAATAACTTAATTACAATAATTTGAAATTTTAAACGTTTGACTAGAATCATAAGTGATTAGTGGATTTGTATATTATTGGCTCATAATGGCCTACAAAAATAGTTTAATAACTCATACCAAATGAAAGGTCCTAAATCTGAAAACTCAGAAGTAGGCCTGTTTCTGGGAAAACTTCTTAATAAGCCATTTTGAAGCTAATTAAACCTTGAAGTTTAACATCAACTCCAAATTGTTTTTAAATTTTATCGATTATTAATAAAGAAGGTGTTTTTATTACGGAATGTTTTATTTTACACTTGTCAATCCTTTAATAAAAAAAACTAGAAGTTTAACATCAACTCTAAACTTTTTTTAATATTATCGTTAATAAATAAAGAAGCTGTTTTTATTACGGAATGGTTTTTTTTTTACACTCTTTAATACTTTCTAATATTACATACATTGGTAAAACCAAAGTTCCCAGAAATACAAAGTAGAGTACGGTATAAAACTGTGTTAACCAGATAATTATCATATAGTATTTGTTTTTTTACTTTAGGATAACAATCTCTAAGTTAGAACAGATACTAGTTCAGAAAATTCAGCAGGCTGTGACCAGTATGGAAATCGAGCCAGACCCTCAGAGTCTGACACCAAATCGTCAGTAGTGCTTGTCGGCCGCCTCGACCCAGTAGACCTAGTGCTTGTCGGCCATCTCGACCCAGTAGACCTAGTGCTTGTCAGCCATCTCGACCCAGTAGACCTAGTGCTTGTCGGCCGCCTCGACCCAGTAGACCTAGTGCTTGTCGGCCGCCTCGACCCAGTAGACCTAGTGCTTGTCGGCTCCCTCGACCTAGTAGTGTTTGTCGGCCACCCGCTTCTCATAAGCGCAGACATATGTCCTCTTTGCTGTGGCGTTATGCAAAACAAAACATTTATTGTTACCTTTTCACTTCCTTTTTTTCATGTATTTTTATTAATTTCTTTTAGTTCATCTCTTGTTAGTTTTTATTGTCTCTCCTCTTGTATTGACACAGCTGTTCTTAAATAAAAACTATTTTAAAATAGTAAAAAAAGATCCACCCGGAATATATACAGAACATAGTAACTCAGAAGGAAAGCAAATATAACTTGCGGGACAGCAACATTGGTAATGTTCCCACGTATAAAACTAAAAATTCTGGGTACAACTCACTTAGTTACCAAGGTGCTCAGCTTTGGAACCACTTACCTGTGCATATGAAAAATATAGAAACAGTTAAAGAATTTTTATCCCGTTTGTGTTTTTCTTGGTCTTTATTCCACAATCAATGTATGTATATATGTCTGTGATTTTTTCGAGTGATATGTGTGTCGTGAATGAGTGTCCGTCCTAGGTGTGTGTGTGTTGTAGGTAGAGATTTATCATAAATAAGTTTGTCGAGGGAGAATGTCGATGATAGGTTCTGTGTCATTTGTGGGTTTATATTACGTTTGTGCGTAAGGGTTCGTGTCGTGGGTCATTTAATTTTATTAAATTTCGTTTAATTTATATATAATCTATCCCTTCCCCTCACGAAATGCATATGTATTAGTATCTACATTTTTATATCCTATATATTTTCATTTTGTCTCTTTTTATTGTTATTCTTATTAATGTACTTCTGTCGGCATAAGTAGCCTCATGACTAATGTCCATTGTATTGTTCAACCGACGTTAAAAAAAGATTTTGAACTTTGAGATTTTTTTAACTTAAATTGAAGTTTCAAAAGTTCTTTTCGAAGAGGATGGAATCAAATCCTTAAGAGTTCCAGTTTAATGTAGATTTAATACCGGCCTCGCCGTGAAGCAACATTTAAATGCCTGAATATTTGTTATAAAACATTGACCGGTTTCACGAGGTAATTTCACGAAAGATCTTTAAAAAAGATATTGAACGAAGTTATCGTCAAAAGATCATCAAAAGCACAACTATAACTTAATGGATCTTTGAGTTAAAAAGTGAATAACGTACCCTTCTTTTCTTATACCTGACCACAAAACTTTGCCTGCGTTGTTAACCGTGTGTATCACTCTTCATTCAGTTTAAGTTAAGAACCACCATTTGCATGAGTGCACCCGTAGAACTTGCCGCAGAAAAGGGTCCAATGAGAAGTGGTTGGCTATTTTGGGGATCTAAGAGTTGAGAGGTTTGTAGAATGAGATAATTTGTATTTGTAATATAATAGCTTGGGAAACATGACAATAGTCAATTTGTAGCTAAAAATAAAAATATTCTTTTAATGATTTGATAAATCAGACTGTTGCACTGTTTTCATGGGTATTTTAGACACAATCCGGTTATAAGGTGATGTAGCTAAAAAGTAGATGGACATAACCCATCAATTTTCTACAATTTCCAAAGCCCAAATATCCCTCTTTCTCTTAGGGAATGATACTATATTCAATAATTTTTTTCACGCACTTTTTAACTTGGTGAACTCTGCAAAATTACTTCATAAATAGTAGGGAGATTTTTTAGTGGTTCATAACCTTTAAGCGTTAGAGATGAATAAAATTAAATGGCGACGAAATGCTCAGATTTGGACATAGCCTACAGTGAGATTAGCTGAAAATGTGAATAGAAATAAATGTATTTGAAGTGGGTTTGTTGTGAAATACTTTATATGTTTGTGACATTCGTAGCATATTTGTACACATTTCTTGTTTGTTTGGATGCATATAAAGCTCTGTAGAAAGCTACTACTATTTGTGTGTGTGTGTGTGTGGGGGGGGGCAAATATAATGGG